>BMAU01021255.1:2412500-2590369 GCA_019973935.1 Trichonephila clavipes
AACGGATTTTAAGGAATAGAATTTTTAAGTATTGGAAATCTAAATAAGATTTACTAAAAATAACATTTTTAAACTAGTTTTCTATATTTTGTTTTTATAAAAAAATTGTTATAAAATCCGTTTATATATTATTAAGAGTCCTTTTTGATCAACGGAAAGAAGCCTTCAAAACATTTAAGACCGGGAGTATGCCTCTATCTAGTTTCTTTTTAGTTCTAGTGTGGCAAACAAATCTTATAAACTCTTAAAAAGAAAAAACTCAACAAAAGCTATTCAATATCTATTGCGCAACCTAATATAAGAGTGAACCCTTATGTATAATTGCACATTTTTGTGTGTGAGATTACTTTAAAATGAAATTTATAATAAACTCTGAAAAGGAAAGTGCTTCTCAGTCATTTACGTTTCAGAAATTGAAACAAATACGTCTATAATTTAATATAAAGTGTACTACCGTAGTTCGTTAATAGATTGTTCCTTCACAAAAGCTCACATAAAAAGAACAATGTAATGTCCTCTTCTGTACTGCGAAAGTGCTTCAAATATTCACTTTTAATATCAATCGTAATGAGGTCAATGCTTGTTGGATAGTCCTCAGGTGCATCCACTTACATAATGTTCTCCAAATGGCTGGTCTTGGCCACCTTTCATGTGTGCCATATATTTAACTATTCTAACGTTTATTGTTCTAAAGTTCTTAACTTTCTATTTTATTTCGTAGAATGATTCCAAGTTTACATGCAATAAAAACTGAAATGGCTTACGACTTTAGAAAATATTTAATGTTTGAAAGGGAGGATGGTTTTAAGGGAGGTTTGAAATGTAACATTGTAAAACTATGTTAGAAATTTTAAAGTAGTTTATATCGTTTGAATGTTAAAACATTTCAACTATTATTGATGCACGATTTATTTTTAAAGATAGAAAAATTATAAAGTGCATTGCATTTATCAATTCTGACTTTATTTATTTTTAGTGTTGGTTCATTGAATAAAAATTAAATAATTCCTTATAAAACTGACTAGAATATATATGGTTCAGTATATACCCCTGTATTTATATAAAGGCTCATTGTGTGTGCTCTTTTCCCGTCTTTAATAAGGGGTCTCTCTCTATATATATATTAATATAGGGGATATTAAATATTATTTTATTGCTATATCATATGCTGTGTCAAAAATAATTTAATAAAAACAGGAATTCAAAGAACTTTTTCAGACAAAGCTTCTCATAAATAAAAACTTCCGAAATGTTGACAATAATAATCATATAGCTTTCTGATGCTCTTTCGCTTATATATATATATATATATATATATATATATATATATATATATATATATATATTCATTAAAAGCTCATATGAAATTTTTCAGCTTGAAAATTAATGAATAGTATATAAAAGATTGGTAACTACCTAACATGCTTAGTAATCACTGTAATTAAGTTTAAAAATACTAATACTTCCAAATACGATCTAATTTAAATTGTAAATATTATAATGGGGATATATATATATATAAAGAGAATGTGTGCGAATTTAGGTTATTGAGTTGTACAAAGAAAATGCTATACTATACGCATCTAAATTTCCCTTTTAATTATTTTTATGTTAAGAATATAATTTTGAAACATAGTTTAGTATTGTTATTAAATTAAATAATGATTCACTAAAGTAAATTTCCATAAAATATAATGGTGATGGGTTAAACGCTATTAATATTTTGTCACCCTTATTTTTACAGTGACTGAAAATGAAACTCGGATAGTTTTTGGCTAAGGTTTTTTATTTTATCTGTAGCAAGAATTGTTAAATATATTGAATTTACATAAGTAAGGGTGTTTTTTTAGAGGTATAGAACTTTAAATTGCAATAAAACAACGATGTATTATTCGATTGACATGAATTTTTTTTTATTCGAAAGATAATCTTATGGCATTACATTTTAAATATGATCAAGCTAGGCGTAGATTCGTCGAATGGGCCCAAAACGAGATTGCCGTTGTTCCCGATTTTCATAAGCGAATTTTGTTTAGCGATGAAGCGCACTTCTGGTTGAATGGCTACGTCAACAAACAAAACTACCGCATTTGGAGTGAAGCTAATCCACAAGTGTATGTCGAAACACCGTTACATCCAGAAAAACTGACTGTTTGGTGCGCTTTATGGGCTGGTGGAATCATTGGTCCGTACTTCTTCAAAAACGATGGCCACAACGTTACAGTCAATGGTGATCGGTATAGAGCCATGATTACTAACTTTTTCATTCCTGAATTGAACAATCATGATGTCCAGGAGCTGTGATTCCAACAAGACGGCGCAACATGTCACACAGTTCGTGCCACAATCGATTTATTGAAAGACACGTTTGGTGACCGCCTAATTTCACGTTTTGGACCTGTGAATTGGCCTCCAAGATTTTGTGATTTAACACCGCTACACTATTTTCTGTGGGGCTATGTAAAGTCATTGGTCTATGCGGATAAGCCACAAACGCTTGACCATTTGGAAGACAACATTCGCCGTGTTATTGCCGATATACAGCCACAAATGTTGGAAAAAGTCATCGAAAATTGGACGTCCAGATTGGACTACATCCGAGCCAGCCGTGGCAGTCATATGCCAGAAATCATATTTAAAATGTAATGCCACAAGATTATCTTTCGAATAAAAAAATTCATGTCAATCGAATAATACATCGTTGTTTTATTGCAATTTAAAGTTCTATACCTCTAAAAAAACACCCTTTATAAGTATGCTGATTACATTAAATTTAATAAAGAGAATTAAACTAAAATTTTTATGTAAGATTTTTAAAAATTTAGCTGAGCTGTATTTTATTTACATATCAATTAATGAAACATACAAGCATAATGCAATGTTCAAAATTATGATAGTTTATAAATATTTCACCAGACAATTGCTTATTTGACCATTGCTTCTGATCGCCTCAATTTATTTGTAATTTTTAACTTTTCTAGAATATAACAACTATTTTTAAAATGGTTTCCTCAAATTTATTTCAGAATTTTGAGCTGTGCATGCAGTCAAATCTATTTTTATCTTCATTACTATAAGTAAACGTCAAACATTATTATAAGAAAACGTAAACGTTGTGACGGGGCTTTACGTGACTTTCAACTAATAATCCTCTTGGAGAATCTTTGGGCCAGTAATCGCGTTATTTCACAGCCATCCCTCTCAAGAAGAAACCATGAGATGCAAATTAGCTTGTGTATACATAGTTAAAATGTAATAATCGTAGATCAGAATTGAGAAGGAGCGGAGTCACTGAAAGCAGTGCTGATACGGTAAGAATTAGAATTACGCCGCGTAATTAAAGGACGGATTTTAACTACTAGAATAAATTAGGGAAGTTAGGATTATTAAGATACCATTGATTAATGTTAAACTGTTCGGATTTCGTACGCTTGTTCACATAAGGTTGGTGCTGCTCTTTATATCACTCCAAATGCTTCCTTTATAGATTGCTTGTTCTGGAATATTATCTTTGGTAATAATAAATTAGATTTATCATGGTTAGTCTTGGTCATCCATCTTTCCCTCCCACAGATTTAGATCGACAAGATGATGAGGAAGCGTCCCCTGGGGTGAGACCTTTACAACATGATTCAAAAACTTTTAATGTATTACAAAATTTGTTAAGAAATATCTTTCGGAACTTCTACTATTTTCATCGTAAGAAAATAAATTCTTCAGCAAGAGACTACTATAAGACATGGAGGATTGACGGCACATCACTTACATCCATATCTAATTCATATATATTTGTTTTTGAGAGGAGAAAAAAAGTATTTCTAGCATTTCAAACTCAAAAATATTTTAAACATTTTGCATATATTTAAAAATAAGGAATACCTACAAAAAATACCTACAGTATAAATACATTTAAGTACGCTTACATGAAGGATAAATTTAAAGATAAAAGTATTAAAGGATAGATATTTTCTTACCTTTGCAAGAAGGACAGCACTCTTTTGTATCTGATGAAAAACAGTGAAGAGAGTCGCAGTTTTTCAAACGGCAAAGTACAAGCCCTGTCTGAAGAAATTGTTTAAATATATATTATAAAAATGAGCCTTAAAGTTTCTCTATAGTGAATTTCTAAAATTTTACAATGTATTCTAAATCTTCACAAAGACAAATGATTTGAATTACTGAAATGGATATTCGATACATGAATCATAAATAAAAATACTACGAAATCCTATGATTTATTTCAAGGTAATATATATATATATATATAGCTTCAATAATAAACTGTTTTATTCGATAATTTGTCGTATGCATGTTCTTGTAATGTAATCTAATGATGACAGTGAATCGGAAAAAAAGTATTATACTTAAATAAACAAATTTTTATGAAAAATTAAATTAAAAAAAAATTCTTGTTAAATTTAGAATGTGAGAAAAAGGTAGTACAAAGCAGAATAATTAATTTATGGCAATTTTTAGCTGTCTGATTTTTTTTGAGGTCTTTGCCTGAAATTAATATCATTTAAAAAAAGAAAGAAAAATTAAGTTTATTTGAACCCAAAATAAAAATAAATGTTCATAAGAAAAAATGAGCCAAAATTAATTCTTGCCAATGACATTTTATTAATTATTCTCATGAATGATTTTAGATAAAATTTAATAAAATTTCCAAATATGTCACATGTGTGATAATCATGGAAACAAAAGAAAGTTTTTTGATATTTGTTCGATGCATAATATGCGTATGCATGAAGTTTCAAATTTTGAGGGGGGGGAGATTTAATTTTAAGTTAAAACTTCTAAATTTCTCTCATCTATAACAAATAACGATAAATTTTAAACGAAACATATAAAAAAAGTAACTATCGGTGGAAAGACACATTTTTTTTTTAAATACGCAATTTTTAATTAAGTTTTTCAGTATTCTAATAACAAGGTTTGACACACGGTCATTTTCAGAAATTGCTATTTTATTAGATGTTCAAGCCAAATTTTGAGTAATTTTTAAAAAATCGTAAAAAAAAAGTTTGGGGAATGTAATTTTTTAAAAATACTGTGCCTAAAAGTGAAAGTCACTTTGATCATGACGGCTAAGCCCGATTGATTACGATCAAGAAAAAGAGATACAGAGTGATCGGGACATTCAAAATAGTGAAAACGTGTAAGAATTGACATTTTAGAAAAGGTATTTTTTTATCAATTAAACCCTGCCTCAGTAAAATAAACGGTCCGTCCGATTCCGGAATTTTTTTTGTCCAATTTCAGTACAGAAACAAGTAATATAAATTTTTTAAAGTCAATTCCTACTTGAAAAAAAATTGAGCTTTTCATACCTGGTAGTTAGATAATCAATGTGTACTGCAGCCATCTATTTACTACATTCGGAATAAATTCGTTTTTTTCTTTCATATAAAACTAATATTAATTTATTAAGTTTAATTAACGAATTAATATTTGAAAAACGGTATTGACATGAAGTGTCATCCACTACAAGTTTAAAAAAATGTATTTGAACTTGATTGGATGAATAAAAAAGTACTTTATTAACGATTGAAAGTTGGAACAAGATAAATAAATAAATAAATATAAGAAGAGAGGAAATAAGATTTAAAAACGATGGGCATGTCTTCCTACAATCCTTCGGAGTCTCTGCACGATAGATGACATTACAGGGGCAGGTCGATCATTCATTTTAACGTTTTTAATTAATGTCTATTTAACTAATTACAATTTCAAAATCTAAGTGGTCAAAATTGATTTCTCGGATAATTTCCCATCTTTTGGTATATGTGACACGTTTCTGCGTTCAGCGGTTCGTGAGGAAATAGCCTCTCTTAGACAGATAGGTACAAAGATAAGTTTGATTACTCTCTAATTTTAATAGTATAGATGTAGGCGCACACACACACATGCACTTTAATTAAAATTATAAATCTAAAGTAGTGATGTTGAGTTGCAGTTTTAATTAAAGTATTTTCATATACACACAGACACATGGTAAAAAAGAAGATTCTACTTGCTACTTACTTTGCAAATGCAATGAATGCATTGATTAGGTTTTTGGGCTTGCAGATCGGTAGCATTAGACGAGAATTCCTCTCCATCTTGATAAACCCGGCCACTGTGAAGGCAAGGAAATTTTGCACTCTGCACTTCTGCTTGTAATGCACCTGACTTGAGTTCGGACATCTTTTCTGACACTTCGGCATCTGAAAAGCAACCATACTTCCTTACTCCTGTTAAAATTAGAAATAGGTTGTATCCATTTTCTTAAAAGCATTATTATTATATAATATTCGAATTGATGAACAAGGATGCTCTACTTGTCAATTGAATGCTTATAATTTTATTTATCAACTAAAATTTCAAACTATTAAATAAGATGGTATTACAATGAGCAGAGATTTCTATCATCGTTTAATAAAAATGAGGTTTTTTTCTTGTAGCGATTTAATAGTTAATTTTGAAACCGCTATTCTAGTTTACTTTTGATTACGTTTCTTATGTAATACCCTAGTCTTACGCGTATTACTATTTTGTCCCGTGCAGTGTAAAATAAAAATTACAAAATGGGCGTTCATATATGAGAGTTCAATGGATTTAGTCCTTATTACTTAATTTAGTCATGTAACTTTTCGATAATTCCAGGAGACCCAAAAATCCATTAACATTTGAAAATTCAATAATTTATGGAATAATATAAGTAGTGAGATAAAAATTGACACAAATGCTTCAAATGACGGGGGAGGAGGAGGGTTATTGAAACTAAAAATGTGCAAAAAATGGCCAACAGATGATGCTTTATGTAACAAAAGTAAGAATTATCAGAACAATTGATTTTTAGCAATAAAGATGTCTTTTATAACAGATGTTCAATATGTCAGCCTTCATTCATCAACAATACCTGTGATCGAGGGGGACAATGCTGAGAACAACTCTGTACAGCATATCTGTAAGTATGTTACGAAATTGCGGTCGGATGTTGTCTTTTAGCATCTTTAATGAGGTCGGATAATTGTGGTAGACTTGTGACTTCAGATAACTTCACTACCAATACTTACACGGATTAAGGTCTGGGGACCTGGAAGGCAAGGTATAACGGAAGTGGTACTTATCACGCGATTCTTACCATACGATGTGCGCAAGAGATCTTTCATACTCTTCTTCTGGTGATAAGATCGTGAAGCTGCAGTAACAGATTCTCCATCCTAATAGTACAGCTTTACTAACAATGCTTTTCCTAGTAAAGTCAACATGGCACATTTTCTGGTGCATCTGTTTCCTTTCTGATTACAGCTCATTTTATGCGCAGTTTTTATGAGTCGTCACTGACGTTTTACTGTTCATCTGTTGATCATTTTTGCCCCCCCTTTTTGGTTTCAATAAAACCCCATGTCATTTCAAGCATGTGTATCAATTTTTACCCCTCTGTGTTCATTATCCTGTGAATTATATAATTTTAGAATGTTAACGAACATTTGGGTCACCTGGTATTTAACACTAGAACGTCCATCGGTGTCAATTTGACACCGGAGCATGTTCCGTATTTCTCCTTTCAACATTTTTGCAAAGAAATTGAAATTTGTTGTGACTTTTAATTATTTTCCATGGTAATTGCACAGTAAAAGTTTTGTGGTTCTAGGTTAATTAGGAGAAATTTTACAACTAAATACACCTAGAACATCCGCTGGTGTCATTTTGACACCAAGGCAATTTATCATCATAAATAGCTGTCGTTCATCATTACAGAAAGTAAAATAAACTTCCCAAAGTACTGTCGCACATTTATTTGACCTTGAATGCAGTGTTATTGGTTTAACAGCGGAAACGAATATATATTTCTAAAATTGTTGTGTCTAAGTGTTTCATTATATAGCATTTGGTTATCTGCTCATAAGAAAAATTTCATTCGGTTTTTAAACCTGTGTAGAGTAGACACCCTGAAATGATGACTCGTAGAAAAGGTCTAAGCCCTGATGAAATTGTTAATTTATTGCGGATTTCTGAGAATGAATCGGATGGTGGTGAGCTGTCTTGCTCTAATTTAGATTCCGATAAAGACTTAAGATTGAAAGTGACTGCGAAAAATCTGAAAAAAATGCAGATATAATTGATAATATACCAGTAAATTCTGATATATATGTCGCTAGGGATGGCACAGAATGGATGCTGCATAATAGTAATGTTCCTGACAGATTTGAAACTCGAAATGCTTTGCGACGAAGCAGTGATCCAACAAGCTTCGCGAAACATTATGTCAACGCCAGTTTTTTTATGATATAAAGGGTCATAAAATATGTTAATTACATGAAATAGTATTAATAAGTCTTAAAACTAAAACCTACTGAAAAGTAATCCTGCAATTGTTTAGTTATTACAATTATTTTATATATTTTATATCACGGTGTCGAAATGACACCGGTGGACGTTTTAGTAAGGTGACCAACCGTCCTCCTTTTATAGGTTCTGTCCTTCCTAGAAAAGTGTCCTACTTGCCCTCCTTTTCAATATTTTAAAACTGATATGTTAATCTGCATTCAGAAATGAACCAAACATGTTTGCAAAATCTCGAAGAATGAAAACAAATATCACAGGGTCTGAAACAAATGTCACAGGGAATAAAATTTTTCAATGGTACTTTTTGACTTCATTGTAATTTCATTGGGCAGATATAGAAAGTTATGTTGAGTTTTTATCGAAAGAAATGCTTGATATTAAAATAGATGACAATTGTCCGTTTGAAGAAATTAGAAGACTGGATGTATAGAGTGTTTTTTTTCAGGTATAGAAGTTTAAGTTGGCATTACTTTCCAAGATGGCGACCGATTTCACAGCTGTCAAGTGATTTGTTCTCAGTTTGGTTTGGCAATTCATCAAAACGATCATCAAGCAAGGCGTAGATTCGTCGAATGGGCCCAAAACGAGATTGCCGTTGTTCCCGATTTTCATAAGCGAATTTTGTTTAGCGATGAAGCGCACTTCTGGTTGAATGGCTACGTCAACAAACAAAACTACCGCATTTGGAGTGAAGCTAATCCACAAGTGTATGTCGAAACACCGTTACATCCAGAAAAACTGCCTGTTTGGTGCGCTTTATGGGCTGGTGGAATCATTAGTCCGTACTTCTTCAAAAACGATGGCCACAACGTTACAGTCAATGGTGATCGGTATAGAGCCATGATTACTAACTTTTTCATTCCGGAATTGAACAATCATGATGTCCAGGAGCTGTGATTCCAACAAGACGGCGCAATATGTCACACAGTTCGTGCCACAATCGATTTATTGAAAGACACGTTTGGTGACCGCCTAATTTCACGTTTTGGACCTGTGAATTGGCCTCCAAGATTTTGTGATTTAACACCGCTACACTAACACCGTCATAAGCAAACGACGTAATTAAGGCAAGACAATACAACAGAGTGTGCTCCCCGCCGCACCTCGACTGATCACTCGCGTTTGCTCGTATTACTTCATAGTTAACTTTGTTATTTTGAAATAAAATGCAAACCGTTTTGCATTTTATGCGTGCCCAAAATATTGTGTCACGTGCCATGAATGACACGAATGCCAATGGTTCGCCATCCCTGTCTTAGAGTCATAAGTGCCTTACGCAACAGGAGAGAGCAATCCCTCTGGAGTATTTGTTTTTTAGTAGATATTTTTTCCCTTTCAAATAGGGCTGTAGATTGATAATTACCATTGCTGACTTTTAGTGTTATCACTTTTTAGTGTTGTACCAAAAAGGAGGATACCAGTTGCCACAATGTAATTTTGACATCCAGTATCCTCCCCAGAGGGAGGCACTTGAGCTCTGACGATGCGAAATTGTACTAAGGATTTAATTTTGCCAAGAGCACCCAAGCTAAGCAGGCAATCTAGGGATCTTTAACATGCCGCATAATCATACGGCAGGGACGCCATCAATATTTTGCATCTTAAAAATCTTCCGACTTGGTCTGAGTTCCAACACACAAACTTGGGCAAACAAGACCAGCGCCAAATCAACTACGCCACCCAGCCGGGTTTAGTAGGAAATAATATTAATCGTTTTAAATAGTTCTAAAATAGTTTTTTTCCCTTCAGCTCATTTTTTCTTCCACAACACAAATTGCCTCGGAACGAAAGACTGGAAAATGTAATGTTTACTGTTTATACTTATTATTGTTAACATGAGTCTCGACCGGAAGTTTGTAAAGCCTCGTATGAGAGAGTAAATTCATCAAATAGATAGATCAAAATTTATCGCGTATAAGTTTATACTTAAAAATTCAAAATTTTATTTCTTCCAATTTTCTTTTAAACAAATGAGATTTGTGTCCTACTTCTGTGACTTATGTTCAACAATCACAAAGATGTTCAGATAATCATAGACCTCGCGTATAGCCATTTAATTTTAATAGTATTTTTACTTTACTAACTTTTTTTCTTTTTATTTAATTACTTTCTAATGATAAACTTATATTTTATCCTAAACCGGAAGTTCATCGCTCGAGAAAACAGTTAATCAATTAGGTGACTAATGATGAAATACGGTTGATATAAATTCATGTACATAATTCAACGTTTCTCAAACTGTGGGGCGCGTTCCTCTAGAGGGCGTGATAATCCTACATGAGGGGGGGTCGCGGGCATATCGAAAATAAAAGATTTGAAATAAATATCAATTTACTGAAAGGAAGCAAAGCAAAGTACATTCTGACATAATAAAAAATGAAATGCTCATTCACACTGGTATAATATATTTATAAGTATATAAGTACTGCACAAAGAGTATTTGATAATTAATTTATCAATACTAAATTAAAAACAAATTTAGAGTAAGGCTTGTCAATGATTTTCTTAGAGTTAAAAAATACATGTATACATAGTTTAAAATTGGTCAGATAAATATGATGCTAAAAAAACATTAAAAAATTCACTTGTGTAAAATTATTTCACTTTGGGTAAGGTATCCGACTGCTTGCGACAACTTTTTTTAAAAAAAAAAATGGAGATATGGAGATTTTTTGTGGTTTTTAGATTTATTTAGTACATTTTAAGAAAAAAAGGCTAAAATTAAGAAGAGAGAAATAAATTATTACTACTAAAATGGAAAAAATGGGTAAAAATTGACAAAAAATTACATAAACGGGTTCCGCTCTGTACAAATAGTAAATGAACAAATTCTCAATTTTTCAATTTTGATGTATTATTTCACTATTCCTTTTTGAAATGTCCCAAAGGCTTGTCATTGACAAAATTTAATTCTTATCTCGATAATTTGTACGATTTATAATTAAAAGTCGTAGCTTTAGAGTCAAAGTACATTATTATTGCATTTAATACTTTGTTATTGTAAGAGGGGGGACGGAAAGTTGGGTCGCAAATATTGAGTTTCAAAAGCACTGACATAATTCAATATTTGTTCTTTTTGTAGGGAAAAATGAGATTTGTTTTTTATCATTCCGTCTAGAGATCGATAAAACGGTGTTGATGAGGCAGGATGGATGGCATTTTTCCACCAAGTGGATCTCGTCAACTAAAATATCAATTAAAAAATATTCTTCTGAGTCAGTTCCTTGCCCCAAGTTCTTCTCATAAATCACCATTCGCCGTGAGATGGTGAAAACTTTCCGCTTTATCTAAGAGAGTTTTCCCATTCTTCTGATTAATGGCTTAAAACTGTTTCCTTTGTTTTGTACGCTGTTTTGTTGTCGAGTACCAAAGGGTGCCCGTCTTAATGGTTTCAAGATGAGTTTCAGGGGTTCTGCGCTAGACGGACAGACGCTTCAAGTCTGCTCGAGAAATTTATGGCAATCTCGCGACGGCAGGTTCCAAAACCCCGGCAGATATCATTGCTTTTGACTGCCGCTAAAAAAAGGCGCTTTTGAATAGAAGGAAGCAAAATATACATTTTAGTGAGAAATGGAAAGGGGAAAAACATGCAATTGGACCATATAATACCTGGCAACTATTGAAAAAAATGTTGGCAGGTAATATTTTAGTGAGATATTTTTACTTTTTAAAATGTATTGCATTTTTCATTGAAACGATTATAATGTATGAACAAATCTGAAGATATTGAAGAATATTTTATTGTTGTGCTTATCCCACTTTCAATATTAGCGACCCAATTTTCAATCATTGTTTTCATTGCACCCCATCCTGTTTTAACAATATATTGAATGAAATATTGATGTTCTTTGAGGATGAAGCTACGAAACACCTTAATTGTGAACCATACAAATTATCAAGATAAGTATTAAATTTTACACATGTTTGTTTTATGTAATAGATATTTTAAGTAAATTACTTAAAGCATTACGTTACTTTTCCTGGAAATCATTTGTAAGTGTATTATATCAGTGTAAATGTATATTTTATTTTTAAAATGTCTGAATGTATTTCGGTTTGATTACTTTCAGTGAATTAATAGGGTGCCCCACAGTTTGAGAAACACAGTTTT
Source organism: Trichonephila clavipes (assembly GCA_019973935.1). Classification (NCBI taxonomy): domain Eukaryota; kingdom Metazoa; phylum Arthropoda; class Arachnida; order Araneae; family Nephilidae; genus Trichonephila; species Trichonephila clavipes. The sequence continues at coordinate 2,424,946 of BMAU01021255.1, forward strand.
AGTATCAAAATGGCAAGAATATTTATAAACATTTTAACTGAGTTTTTTAATAGAATTTCAGTATATCTCTGTAATTAAAATTTATTTTAAAATTTGTAAAAGCGGTAGTTATAATTAACGTGATATTTAGGCCAATTTAATATAAGATTATTAACTTAGTATAAGAGAGTACTATATTTAAGAATGGCATGTGTATAGAGCCTGACATTCTTTCTCGCAACTTAGTTTAATATATATAAAAGTAAAAGCAGTATTACAATTGTATATCTATTTTATACTTACAGCTTATTCACATTTGAATAAAAGATGCTTTAGAATATGATGAATAGCTTTAATGTGTTACATTCCAAGCAATTGTTAACATTTTGAACAATTCTTAAGAAACAATTTTCATGAATGATGTCTTTATACTGTTCGTAAATCTTCGAAACGCTGTTAAAATAAGTGGACAAAATGGTTACATATTTTGTGGGAATGGGAAATTATTACAGAATAAAATTTATTTAAAATTTTTTTCTTCCTTCATATATGTTTAGCACTTCGATGACGTTCTTTTCGAAATTACATTTATTTCAGCCCTTTTTTAAAAACAAATAAAGATAATATCCTGATTAAAATTTTTTGCCACACATACACATTCCGAATTACTCTTTTTTTTCTTTCATAAACTTTATTTTCTTAATATTTTAATGAAACAGGCTGGATATATATTTTTTATTTTTCATTGCATTTTTAATAATACTCTAAATCTGAATTTCTGTCCACTTACGATAACTAATACAAAAGTTCCGAAGAAAGCTAATTAACTCAAGACCGAATACATCACGCGCCCTGTTCGAACCGGAAGTTTCGTTCGTGGGCGGAAACGAATTAAAAATTTCTTTGAGATACACACACATCCGAAAACTGATTTTCGTTTTCAAAACATAATATTTTAGTTTTTAATGAAATGGAGCTATATTTTCACGGATTTTTGTTTACTGCCAAAGAATATTTTGTCACAAATATTTTTATTGAGATGGGATTTCTATTGCAACCACTTGTTAAGATATTCTCAGAGTATCGAAGGTAATTCAAAAGTGTAGGCACAAAAACAAATTTACATTTTCTTTCTTCGGCTGCGATAAACTAATAAAAAGGACGAGGAATCCGCCGAAGACCAACGTTAGATTAAAAAGGGTCTTAAGAGTGCATACAAATGAGTTTTTTAAATTCCAAAACCCCGCATTTCCTATTTTTACGCGTAAGATATACTTTTTTCTTGAAATAGTTTTTCTTCAGAGCTGAATAAAAATAAAAGAAAATATCAAAATATCTTTTTGAAGGGTAGATAGCTCTCTAGACAGAATTTCTTTACACCCACGCTTGAAACTTTGTTGCAAAAGAATAATTTATTTTAATTGTTTTATATCACAGGGTGTCAAAATTCAGACTTGATCTCATTATGGTGAGATAATATCTGAAGAAGCATAACAGTATCTTTAGAGGTGTTTCATACCCTGTAATATTTAATAGTAATTTTTTATCACTATATATATTTGGACTTACATAGCTTTATATGCTTAATATAAGTCAGAAATAAATTAAGATAAATAAAAAAAGCTATTTTGGATTATGTAACAATCTGATATTTTTGGAAACTATAGTATAATATTTCACACACACGCAATAATTTTTACGTAGTCTTGGTATATTAGCCAGTACTTGCCCGATGCTATAACGATAAGGTAAGAATATACCCTCAGTATAAAATTACTACTTTATAAGTAGTATAGAAAGCCCTGATTAACTGTTGAGTATAGTTTTTTGTAATTATGAGAAACGAAATTATAATGTTTCCATGTCCAAAATAATTCTTTTAACTATTAGTATAAAAGAAAGAAGTTTTGATTGAGTCACACACTTATATTTATATACCTCTATAAATATATTTCTTTTTTTTAATCAAACCAGAAAAAATACAAAAAAAAAAATGCAGCATCAGGTGTGCTAATGAAAAAATAAAGCTTATAGATTACTAAATAATGACTATCCTCTTAATACGGAACAGTTTTTTCTTACCACTACTGGATTTTGCTTGCATCTTTATATTTTCTAAAATTTCAGCATTACTTTGAATGAAATGTTAGAAATTGTTTCTTTATTTCTCGATGATCCTGCATTTCTCAAACGTCATCTCTTTGCTTCTTAACTTCAATTAAAATTTCTCTACGAACTTGTTCTGCAATACTTGGCGTCGACATATTACATAAATAAATTGCATTGAAACACTGCAATTTCCTTAGTCATAGCTATTTTACTGTAGCTGCATCACTTTCAGATTGACCTTCTATGCTTATCAACTGTGAAACAGATATAGTTCTGAAATACTATATCACGGCTTCTTGATGCATAGCATTCTACTGTAAATCACATATTCCAAGATATGCATTCACATTTGGACCTTCTCAATGGAATGAATGCAAAGTGTAGGAGGAAAATCTTCCAGTGGAATGACTTCAATTTGTGACCAAGGAAAGTTGCTACAGTCTGGATTTGCAACAATGTAACAGAGGCATTTTCAGAAATCTGAATATTGTTTGCATTTATAAGTACGATAACTGATATCAATTCATATCAAGTATCTGAATAGTGCTTGTATATATATAATCAATGACGGTTTGCTCATATTTTCCGATTTCCTCCAGTCAACCCTAACTGACCAATTGTTTTCCTCCCTTAAGTCAAAATTGATTGCTATATATTTAGCTCCTCCTCACACAAAATTACTTAAGGTATCCGACTACCCTAAAACCATGATTTTTTTCAAAAATCGGCAAAATTTTTTATGATTTTATTTTATAGACCATTTTATTAACTTAATAACAATACCAAGTACTTTATTTTCCCTCCACTAGAACAAAAACTACAAGCGTTTTAGTAAAAGCAAATGCTATAACTTTACACAAGATGTCAAACTTTGAAATGCGTTTTACGCGAAACGTGTTTTTTTCGAAAAACTCAAACGGGGACCGCGATTGCTCAAAAAGTTTTGAAAATAATTAGCTGAAATTTTTTGCTTATGTTCTGCATAACAGTAGAAGTGTTTTGATCTTCAGATTTATCAATAACTGTTTTATTTCAAAATTTGCAGCTCTTTATGTGAATATAGTCAATGTTTTTTAAGCAATTTCGTATAATGACTTAGATAAAGTGCTCTAGTTTTTGTAAAAATTAAAAATATTTCTTATCGTGAAGATCACTTCAAACAGGAATAACAAAGTAACACATCAAAATTGAAAAATTGAGAATTTGTTCATAAAATCTTTGTAGAGCGCGGGCCCCGTTTATGTAATTTTTCGTACATTTTTACTAGTTTTTTCCCATTTTAATAATAATAATTTTTTTTCTTTTACCAATTTTAGGATTTTTTTCCTTAAAATATACTATATAAATATAAAAATCACAAAAAGATCTCCATATTTCCTTTTTTTCAAAAAAAAAGTTGTCGCAAGTAGTCGGATACCTTAAATTGTGAATCTTATTTTCCAATTACTTCGAGGGCCTTTAAATTCTCCTCTGAAGTTCTCCAAAGTATGCATAAAAACATCGTCTTATTGTCAATTCTATAATCTAACATCAAGTTTCTTTGAAATCTTTATAGGTTCTTCCTGTTTTGAATTTAGAAAATTAACCGATGGTTAGAATCACAATCAGAAGATATATAGATTTCTGGCAGATATTAGAAGATTGATTATATGCCCCTTTTAGACTGTGTCACATAATTTTCTTTTTCTTCTCTTATTACTGGGATATATTCCCGAATTATATATAACTTCAATACATATAAAAATATTTTGAATATTCTGAATTGTAATTTTGGTATTAAAAATGAAAAGTACTTTACATAAATGACAGGAATGAGAAAATTAAAGTAAAATTCGTGCTCTTGTAAACCATTAATTTGCACGAAAATCAAGAAATGGTAAGTTAAATTAATGATATCTTATTTTAGATTTTAGAATATTTTACTATTTTTTGTTTTTGAATTAAAAAACAATTTTTCTCTTTCAAATGAAAATTTATTTCATGTAATCCATATTTTTTTATTTCATATGAAAACATAGCATAAAATGAGTAGCAAGAAAAAAACACAGGTGTAGGAAAAGTTCTTTTCCACAGGTATAATGTTGTTGTTTTTTTACATAAATTTTACCGGAAGGAATCCTTTGTGAAAAAAAATTGTGTGTATTATCAGAAGGTTTTAGAGAAGTAAATTATCAACACTTTTTTTAAAGACACAAGTAGTTACCTTCAAATTAAATAATGCTTATTGCAGAGATTTAACAAGACTTACCTGAAAAATACAGTTTTATGGATGTGTAAAAGATATTATGTTTTGTATTTAGATGCTTTAGATGTTTTAAAATTTATATCGAGGCCTTTGAATTCATCATCATTATCATAAGATGTATAATTTTTGAAAGTAACAAATATATTGATTTTTTATCTGAATAATGCATGTAGTATTGAAATAAAATCTGTGCACAACAAAATACTAAATTATTTTGACAATATATTTTATAAAAAGACTAATTCGGCTGAAGTACCACTGCCTAATTAATAAATCTTCTATGGGAATTAATGAACAGTGATATTTTTGCATATTGCGTGGAAATCTTTGATGCGGAAAATAAAACTTTAAAAACTAAAATAAAGCAAACTATCTGGCCTCTCACTGTGATAATAGAAAAATAATACTAAAAACATCGAATAAACTTAAAATAATTTTCCGAAATTTTAATGAAAGAAGTACTTGAAATGATATTAGTTTAAGAAGGATCAAAAGAATGCGTATAAAATTAATATTTGATCTTGATTACAGTTATCTATACGCTTTTAACTGATGATAGACGTGATATGTGCCTTTTAAAATTTATTTTTAGAAGAAATATAAAGAATTAAAAAAATCAATTAGTATCAATCAGTTAAACTGTTGGATGGTATGAATTAGTTCTGATTTTATTAATTAAAAATCTGAATTATTCTTTCTTTCGTGTTTCTTTTTTCGAGACCATAGTAGTAATTCTATTTTCAATGCGTGAATTAACAATAGAAAACTGAATACCGTAACACTCGTCGCAACATTCGTCTCGCTTAGTGCCTTCACACAACGTCCGGCTGCAAGTGATGTTGGAACAATTGACCACATTTCCAAAGGGTGCATCCTAAAACAAAAAAATGAAGAAGATTGTGGTTTTTCATAAAGTAGGGAGCAGTAAGATATCATCTATGTTTAAGATAAACACAAGTAATTTATGTTGAATCTTATGTATAAATATCTTAAAATACCTTTTAACATTTTTAAAATAAAAAAATATATATTGCATCGAATATATATATATATATATATCGAATATATATATATATATATATATATATATATATATATATATATATATATATATATATATATATATATATATATATATATATATATATATATATATATAATACTTTTCTTTTAAAATTCAAATAATTAACTTTGGGTCATCTGATGTGTATGAACCCTGGATTGAAATACAACATAACTTTTTTAGACTCATTTAGACTCAACAGCAGTTATGTTCAAAACGTATAGTCTCTTGTGTTTTTGGATAGTTCATTTATATCTTGACACCTTAGAGACATCAATGATAGGAGCATATACATGCCTTTTTGTATTTCCCGAGACATCAATAGTAAATGAAGGATCATCAGGAACTTTAGCCGGCGATTCAGCATCCAGAAGGACAGTAAACGCTGTAATCTCAGTTGGTTGAATCTCCAAAGAAAAATTCTCTAAGTTGGACGAATAGTTATAGAATTACAGCGTCTCACTTTTAAGGTGCGAACTGTTCTTAAAACCTGGAATCAGTTCAAATACTTTTCCTGATTTTTACCGTAATTCCTTTACTTTGGAACTTTTTATAAGAGCCACCTCACCAACTTAAAATGCTTGAGCCGTTGTCTGAGGATTTGGCACCAACACACACACAGTCCTAGATATTATCTAAAAATCTTCTAAGCAAAGATTTCACTCGAAATTTCAATCTTTTCTGAAATTTGGCAAAATCTATTAAATTTAAACCAGTCATATCCAGGTACCTTTTTGTCATCGTTAACATCGCATGTGTTGTGGGTACAAGATCGTGTTTGAGTTCTCTGACATATAAGTCATGGAATGACTGTTGACAACAGACTCACAGTCACATTAAAAAGTTAATTTCTATTTCTTGTTTAATATTTATGCAGTTAAAGTTTTTGAACGCTCGGACAGCCCGCATAAAATTAGTGCCGTTATCAGTGTACACGGCAGAAGGCCTTTCCCTTCTGGCTAGTAAGCGGCGTAAATACAGTGGAATGGAATGTTATTTGTTGACAGAGAGGTAGTCAACTCTAAATGCACTACCCAATTCACGGCACATGTGTACAGAACAGTCACACGTTTTTGCTACTTTCGGTAAAAGGAAGTTCTGCAAGAGAGAGAGATCAATACTTATTACTTCAAGCACATTAATGTTCCTTACACTATCAGCAAATAAAGATACAGATCAACTTTTAACAGCTCTTAATTTGTATCTTCTACATCTTACACAGTTACTAATGACGTTTTTGACAGTCCCTCTTGCCCTGAAAATCCAAAAAATTTCTCTCTTATATTTGGGAAAAGTATTTCCGTGTCTGCATGGCAATTTTTTTATGGAAGTATTCAATTAAACTCTCAGGCAATGTCGTTATTTGGGAGCAAATTAAAAAAATTAGAAATTAGGATCATCTTTTAGCTTAGGTATTCTAGTATTAACCCAGATTAAGTTTTCGCTATCTTTCAATATATACGAGGCGCCTCCAAAAAGTAAGTTTCCCTATTTTTTTTAAAAAAAAAGAACTCACCCTTTCAGGATCATATTTCTTGGCAACAAATACAGCAATGTTTTAGCTATTTTTCAACATAGTCAGCACCAGAATTGAGACATTTGTCGGATCGTGGGATAAACTTTTGTATCACTCTGTGGTATAACTCTGCCACCTGTGAATGGAACCAGCGTGTGACAGACGTCTTCAATTTTTTTAATTTTTTTGAACAATTTTTTGAACATCAGGTGCTTAGTGACAATATCATGCAACAAGGATCGCGACATCTGAGGAAATCGGCTGCTCGGCTCCATAATCGTAAAGCGACGGTTCTCCAAAACGCGCTGCCTCACAAACTCAACTACATCAGAACTGATGATGGACGGTCGCCCACTGCGCTCTTCATCATGAACACTTTGACGACCCTCTGAAAACTGCCTACACCAGCGATGTACCATCTGCTTACTCATTATGTTCAGCCAATAGACCTGAGAAAACTGATGAATTTCAATAGGCGCAATGCTTTATGCATTCAAGAACTTTATCACCGACCGAACCTAGCAGGCGACGGGAGAAGGAATAAGAGTTGCGATTTCGGACGATTGCTACCACGCTACTGGCACGAGGCGGGACCTGTCTGGCTGGCATATGATTGATACGTCATAGATCTGTTACGTATGCGCAATTGACAAGGCTAATTACGTTTACTTTAAAGGGGAAAACATCGAGAAACTTACTTTCTGGATGCCCCTCGTACAAGTTAGACATTGTTTATTCCAGGGAATTATTTTTTTTTGATACTGAACATATCAGGCCATTTCCAGCCCTTACATTTTCAGACATATGTTGAAACTTGCCCCAAATTTCTATTTTCCGACTGTCTACTATCAACAATTAAATCATATATTAGACTTAATTTCTCGAATATTTGTGGCAAATGTCTCTATCTCTTGGGCATCTGAAACAATGGTTACATAGTTATTGTCATGAAAGGAATGGTTCTGAATACTACATATTCTGAGGAAGTATTATTTAATAGTAGGCAAATGATAGAGGAGCACCTATAGTAAAAGTGGCTTTAAACACACTTTGACAGCATACGTCATTGTCAATACACTATTTCATAGCAGGTAGAAAAAAATTTTGCAAAATCCTGAAACTCAGGAGGGACTTATCTGTAATACTTCTTTTAAATATCAGCTGATAAGCGAGTAGTTACCTAAATGTTTAGTTTGGACTTTATCACGTTGAGGTCAACTACGCAGGCTATCATTGAGCAAAGAATTATTTTCCCCTCTAGCTGTTGCATCGGAAACAGGTATTGCAATAGATATTTTAAATACAGCTCTATGGGGAAGTTGATAAACACCATTTTCAATTTCAGTTTCAGGGACTCTTTCTATTACACTACTGGCCACCGTAAATGCAACACCAAGAAAGACAAGAGATAAGCACAACAAAATTTATTTTGTAGATAATATGTCGACCAAGTATCAAATGATTAAATTTATAGACTTCTGCGAAGTGTGGTTCATACCAGAATCAGTAGCCAGAGTAGCCACCATTGTTGGAGATCACCGCTGCTACACACCTCGGCATTGATTCAAAGAGACTTTGGATGTGTTCTTGGGGTACAGCAGACCAAGCAACTACCACACGTTGCCAAAGTTGATCTGGTGTGGCAGAGCTGGAGGTGTAATCTGGGTCAATCGTTGAGCAAACATGGAACACATGTTTTCTATCGGTGAAAGATCCGGAGAGCGAACCGGCCAGGGAAGCAATTCAATCTGGTGATTGACGAAGAACCTTTGGACATTGCGTGCCACGTGTGGTTGCACATTATCCTGTCCAAATATGGCCGTGGCCAAGCCCTGAAGGTAAGGAAGGACAACTGGCTCCAACACCTCAGAGATGTAGCGCTGGCTGTTTAAAGTACCGGCAATGCGTACTAGAGGAGTGCGAGAGTGATATCCAATATCGCCCCATACCATAATACCCGGTGCAGGACCAGTGTGGCGGTGCATAACGTAGCTGTTCAGTCTCCTCTCTCCACGGTGTCTCCAGACTCGAATCCGACCATCGTGGTGTTCATCGTACCTCTCAAGAAGAAACCGCTATATGCAGATTAATGAATATAAGGGATTATAATATAAGAATGAGTATAAGATTAGATATATAAGGGAGCCTTAGCATTTGCGAATGAGTAAGATAGAAGTAGAATAGAAGTCTGATAGTAATAGAATGGAAGAATAATAGTAGATGAATAGTAGAAGAATAGAATAGAAGAAAGACCGAAAGCGCTGAGGTGCAGATCGCCGTGAAATATTGGTAAGCTATTAATTATAGAAGTGTAATTATAAAACGGACTTTAGTGTGTTAAGGAATCTATATAAGGCGGATAAGGATTCTTAGGATAGCTTTTCATAAAGATAGTGATTAGGATTCCAAGCGCTATTTACTTAGAATTGATAATTACGTAGTATCACTCCTTATTATATCCCTCTAGTAAGACTTGTATTGCGTTGATCAGTATATATATTTAGAAATAATAAATTAGATTTAGTATGGCGAATTTGAGTGAGCAATCATTTATTCCTACAAATCTAAGTCGCGTAGATGAAGAGATGATACCCCCGGGCCGCGGGGTATCACAACACTCTAAAGCAATGAGAGGGATATTGGCAACGGACCTCGTGGTTAAGAATCTCGATCAAATGACGAGGACGAAGCCCTACTCTTCAGACATCCATACCACGCAAAATTTAAACCACGACAGATTTAACTTGAATCAGTCCCTCTACACCGTGCATCTTGAATGGTGTTAGGGCTCGAACTTACCACTTGTTGGCTGCGAGTTCATGACCATGACCACCCGACTATCACTACCCACAGCAATTTTCCAGTGATATATGTTGTTTTATTTGTGCAGAACGATTCAGATCTTTTTTTTAAAAAAAATCCAAATCCATAATATTCAAAATCGTAAAATAATAATAATAATAATTTGACTAAGATTTTGGCTACATTTGTAAGGAAAAGAAATCGGAGGATTGTAGCCCCAAAAAAGAAGGGGTGGGGTCATTCACACAAACTATACTTTCTGAACGCTAGGTCACGATCAAAGTGCAAAAATGCACCTCGATGAGAATTCAAGTGATTCGGGACAAAAATGTTCTGTAACATAGTGGACATTCAAGGATACAAGATATCCTGCGAATCTGACAATAGGCTGTCCGAAAAAAGAACGCATTATAAGGGAAGAAAAGATTCTCACTCATGTTGAACCAGAAGTTTCCCATACAGGATGTCACACTAAAAGCTCTATTATATCCTGTGTTCTACAGTCGCTGAACATAATGTCACTGTCTAAGAAATATTTCATTTCTTTGTGTATAGAAGATCTAAGTATTGGGTATTTTACTTAACCATAGTTGTCCACCCTTCATCTTCTGTTAATGTTTTCGAGAATAATTTGAAACCAAATGCGATTAAACAGAACTAATTAATCTATCAGTTTTATGTAAAGCAACCTAGTTCAGTTTTAAAATAGTTTAAAATAGTTAAAATTTAAAAAATATTTATTTAAATTAACAAAACTTATAGACAAGAGATGTTTTCAAGAATTAAATAAAATTCATTAAATAGAATATATATATATATTGAAGCATCTTATCTTTATTAACACAATTCTATTCCCTTGTAAAGTTCATGGTAATGGAAATAATTCCTTTGAAGTTATTAACAATTAAGATAAAAAATAACAGTTGTATATCACACACACATTTTAGCAATAATTATCCAAATCGGACTATTTTTAAACCATTAATGTCCTTCTATTAGTATTTTCACAATGGTTCTCTCTTTCCTTAAATTTCTGGAAATATATATTTTTTTACATGCAAAATGTTCCCAGCGATTGAAAATTTTATTTTCAATTTTAAATAACACAGAGGAGTTTAAATATAATTACGTGACATAGAAAATTCAATACAAAGAAAGAGTGACCTGAAAATTATGTAAGCGCACTTCAACGAGAAAAGCAAATGACGAGGAAAAGGCAACTCTGGCATACGTTGAATAAAATATATCGGAGGAAATCTACAAAATGGTCAATATTCATGCGGATATTTTTTCTTGGGAAAATCTTTATCTTGTCTCAGAGGACATGTGAAATAACAGAAAACGCCAGGTCGCCACCAACGGAGTCAGTTCCAGCAGAAAGAGGATTTTACTAGGGACACATGATGATTGAACTGAAAAGGAAATGATAGTTCATACGTTAAATCCCAGCTGTGACCACCTAGACGCGTTCATGATCCGTTGACTGCAGTTAAGACAGTTGGGACCAAGAAGAAGTTTGGGTAAGTTTGAGGAGTGCCTGAGCGAATAGTGACAACAGCATGAGTAGATCGAAGCATCTGCTGACAAGCAGGGTAGCCCCGCAAATCACTTCTACAATTATTGTACATCATGCGCAGGAAACTCTTGATATTCCCATATCGATCAAAACCATTATCAGTCAAATGGTTGCTAGTGGCTTGAACTCATCATGTCCTTGAAGAAAACTACCATTGACCCCAACAGCACATGCAATTCTGTGGTGACCGGTCCAATACAAGCACATCTGTGATATGCTCGACCAAACGAAAACCCGTCATTATGATTTGGAGCGTAGTCATGAACGTTAGTAGGTCACTTTTGTTTCTTATTTAGAGAACTGTGATACGACGTGGATGATGTACTACGCCCTGTGTTACTCCTCTTTTTTCGAAAGTGTCCATTGCTCCTGACAGCAGGACAACGCCTGACCGTGAATTGCGTGCTTTTGCCAACGCGCCCTGCAAGATGTAAAGACGCTTCCTTGACCCTCATTCTTCCTTGATCTGTCACCAATCGAATACTCTGGTATATGATTGGATGCCGCTTACACGCGCTTCCACTACAGTGTTCAGAAGACGAACTAAGGCAAATTTGTGTCAGGGAATGTAGATATGTCATTTGTACTCTCATTGACTCTTGTGTTTGGATGTGTTGCCGTCCATGGTGGTACAACAACCTACTGAACAGAAGGTTGTTCTCTCTCTTGTGCTACAAGTATGATATCAAAATAAACGTTATTTATTGTTCAACGCTTTTTCTCTGGGTTTGCAGAATTTCTTCACTTTCTGACCACTTGTTCTTAGTGCTGTATTTTTAATGCTTCGTAATGTTTATGAGAAAACTACGTGTGAAAATTTTGACTATTCAAAAAATTACAAATATCTTTACAAACAAGAAAGAGTATTATTTAGTCACATGCAAATTTTTTGTACTGAATTTAACAAAATTCGAACAAACGTTGCGGATTTTAATATTTATAATGCTCTGTGTTCACATCATCTAAAGACATAAAATGAGAATTAGGCGAACAATTATTTAAAAAACTTCTCTATAAGACACAACGGAGCCTATAAATTTATTTTAAGCCAGAATCAGCTAGAGTGTTACTTTCGCACTTTAATCTAACGAAATCGCACGAAGAAAGACAAAGATAATAAATACATGCATTATAACAATTATTAAAGCTGTTTAATATATTAAATCAAATTATTTTTATTATATATGAAATCTTTGCACTTAGATTCCATTCTTGAATAAAAAGCGCGAAGAAAATTTTAGGACCTAGTTATAGTATCAACTTGAACAGTATTTTGTTTATATATATATTTTTCACAAAATTTCTTTCTAAACTATGTAACTTATCTTATTGGTAATACGCGACAATCTCAATTTTTTCAATATTTTTAATCTTCTGAAAAGCTTCTTTATACTATAATTGTCGTATCTGGAATATTTCGTAAGTATAAACATTATAAGATCAGCTTTGTAATTCAAGAAACATTTTTAATTTCGTTTGGGGTACAGAAATGGTACAGTCTTAAAAATACTACATGCTTAAATTTTCATTTTCTTAAAAAATAAAAGATAAATTTTTAGAGAAAGTCTATATCACATGTACCAGAAACGTGAATTTTAAGTAGAAAACAGAATATTTAATTTCTTTCAGGGGGAGGGGATAAAATAGAAAAAATATCACTAACTGTTTCTGACACCTATGGTAATTGATATGTTTTGAATATTTTTTGTTTATGTACCTTTACATGCACGTATCGAAGGGACATCGGAAAATTTTATATAATTATTACTAAGAAATAACTGAAATATCAGGATAAAATTAATTCTACGTATTGGTTGATTGATACTTAAGTACACAATTCTGTAAATTGCAGTTATTTACGTTGATTTTATTTGGTTTCAGAAAGCCGTAGATTGAAGTTACCCGCAGGATGGAGTAAATAGAGATTTACAGTGTGATTAAGTTATTTATTTAGAAAGTTTTAGTGCCTGTGACAAATCCACGATGAAAGGAGCTATGTTTATAGAAATGATAGACTATCATATGACACCATTGAAGGGAAAAAAAATTTCAAATTAGAAATATTTCCCTCACAGACGATCAAATAAGTTGGACGATGCTGCCACAATGAAATTGAAGACTATCCTATAAAACCGAAGAGGAAACATCTAAAAGATCATAAATAAGTGATTTTAGTTGAGGCAGTAAGTGAAAAATTATTCACTAATTATACACACATATCAAGGATATCAGTACAATAGGTTCCATGATTACTGACTTTTTTACAGAAGCAACCCCAGTGACCTGTGAAAGGAAGTGTTGATACTTGTGGAGTAAAACGAAGAGATCTTTTTACTCACCTGGTAACTATAGCGGAGTCTTGAATCTGTCGGTTGATCCAAAGAGCAAAGAGACGAACTAGAAGTAGAAGTACCTCTTCAAAAAGATTAATAGGAAGAAGTCTACAGGAAATTATTTTGACTGTCGTGGAATCATCAAAAAAGACTACATGGAGAAATGCCTGACTAATACTAGTACCTGTTACTGCACATTGCGAATATGTTTGCCGAAGGTGTTCATCTTCTTGCCGAAAATCCTCCTGTTTATTCATTTCGAAGTGAGGTATGAAGCAATGTAACACATTGAAATTTTAGAACATCCATTTTTTTCCCCGATCTCGCCCCACACACAAGCGACTTTTTTTAAATTCCCAACCAAGCCCATCTTCCTGCTATCATTATTTCCATATTCAAAAGCCATTTGGGGTCGGAGATTTGACTTTTCCGACAAGAGATGGAGAAACGATTTTTGGCCAATCCGATGAGTTCTGTAATGACAGCCTTCAAAAGGTCAAGACACGCTGGGAGAAATGTACAACTCTGGATATTTACGTAGATAGGATACATATGAAGAGAAGTCTTCAGAATAACAAATACAAATTAAGTTTCTATCTCGATTATTTTTAGAAATAATTAAAACTTTACGATATCTCCTATTTATACATATATATATAACTAAAGTAACTTGATAATTATGAAAAATAGAAACTACTTGAAACTTAAAAGAATACATGATGAGGACAATTTGTAATATCGTGTAATATAAATCAAACCATGCAATCTAGAAAGTCCTTTTTGTGTTTTTCGCAAAGCTATAACAGAACTTATTATTTTATGCATGTAATAAATTTCAAAAAAGTAATTGAAAAAAGAGAAGGTCTCCCCTACCCCCATTTTGAACCTACAAAAGAAAAAAAAGCGGTCTATTTTTAATGTCCAGGAAGCATAACCCATTTTTAAATTGTTGTCTTTTTCCATTAAAAGTTCAGTTGAATGCAATTAAGCGCATAGTATTTTCGGGAGTTTTCTTCCCAAGAGATGAAAAGTTCCAGACTCCGTCAAAAAGCAAGCATCAGAAAAGGCGCTGCAGACATTGAGCCGTCAGAATAGGAGACCAAATAAACAACTGCTCAAAGTCAAGGGACCCTACTCAGTATTTACTCCAGGAAGGTCAACTTGGACCTTGTGGCGGCACGCAGCTTTGTTTTATGTCGCGAAAAGAGCTGGGGGACAAAATGATTTTTGTTTGTTTTGGTGATTCTGCTGATCCAAATGTCAGATTAAAAATGTCAGATCTCAATGTATATGAGATACAAGGGAGAACAGTACCCCAAAATAGCGCTTAGACTCGATTTTCTCAAGGCTGTTTTTAATACTATTTTTCTTTAGGATAATACTCGTATATATACACATGGTGACAAGTTAATAGTATTGAAACCTTTTTTATTCTGACAATCGACAAGGACAACAATTCCTTCTACAAGGGCAACACAATTCACAATTTTTTTCATCTTTTCACTTAAAAGCCTGGTTGTTATTTATAAACAAGATATTTATATTTTTATAAACATAAATACTGTAACATTTTGTATAAATTATTAAATTTATCA
This sequence comes from Trichonephila clavipes, assembly GCA_019973935.1. NCBI lineage: Eukaryota > Metazoa > Arthropoda > Arachnida > Araneae > Nephilidae > Trichonephila > Trichonephila clavipes. The sequence continues at coordinate 2,440,164 of BMAU01021255.1, forward strand.
TCGTTATAATTAAGTTGATAAAGTTCTGCGAATGTGTTTAGTGTTCTAATGGTTATCATTTTGTATCTCAATAGCTGTAAGAACACCTCTCGTTTTGGTGGATTCGTCAGATATAGGTTTGTTTTGATACTTTGTGTATTTTCATATGGAAATGTTATGATTATTGCATTGGCCTGACAGAGAATCTTATGGCCATCCTGAAAACTCAGGTTTTGGGCTCCGAATCTTACAAAGGATTGCAAAATCATAACATCAGGCTTTAGACCCCCTAGAATCCTGCTCCTCCCCCCATAATGATGCAGGATTTACGGGGGTGTACGCTTCGCCTCTGGATTATAAGTAATTAATTTTTGGACATTTGAAAATTTGACAAGTTTTAAGTTGTGGACGGGAAAACCATCCATCATATAAGAAATGAAACTTATGAACAGAGATATGCTACAGATAAATGTAGTCTTTTTGAGTCAAGGAAAATCACACATTGTATATATTAGTAAACACTTAGGAATACCAAATTTTTTACTCGATGGTTGATAGTTCCATGTCTCATTTCCCCTGTATTTTCTAAATATGCGTTTTGGGTTGAACCCTATTATTTTTCTACTGCTTTCCACATCATTTTCACTTATTCTCACATTCAGTGCATATCTGAAATATCGTCTAACAATAAAAGGGATTTTAGTATTTTTGAATTGAGTATAGCAAAAAGTTATGAAAACAGTTTTAGAGGTAATACTTACAGATTTGCAAGTGCATAAAACGCATGCAATCAGGTTTGGAGTTCGTAAATATTTGTACCAAGTCTGGTTGACTCGGTACTCTTGGTCGGAGAAAGAACAGCTAGATTTTGAAGTTTCCACAGCAGTTAAAGCAGAAGGGGGAGCCCCAAAAGAAGCTAGAAAAAAGATTAATTTTCATTATTTGTGGCTCGATGGGAAAAAAATGAATACAGATATAAAGAACCGAATTACTTGTATACATTATTTTTTACTGTAAAGAAACCAAGGCTTCGAACCGTAATTTTTTTCGTTCCCGTTCAACTTTATATATATATATATCAGTAGCGCACACAGGAATTTTTCAAGGGGGAGGGGTCCGGGGTCGAAAGTTCACCATTCTTGTATCATGCTCCTTTTGATTTTGTCGATTTTCGGGAACAAAACACAGTAAAAAACTAATTATTGAATAAATAATTAGCATTAATTAATAAAATTAATCATTAATAACAAATATTTAATTAAAATTTTCGTACTATATACTTAGAATTATAACCAATCGGAAAAAAAATCGAGGGCTTTGGGGGAGTCCGGACCCCCAGGACCCTCCCCTTGTGTGCGCCACTGATATATACATATATATCGATCAGTTTTGGTTTTTTATTCCACCAAAAATAACGCTTTTTGATTCAGTTACGAATGAATAATCTTACTTTGCGTATATATTCTTATTTATGCTAAAATATAATTCTATCATAAACAAAAATGTAATTATTTGGTTGACATGTAATGATGATAATTATATGGTAAACGTTAAATTAGAAAATATTGATAAGTGGGTTGCAGTAACAAAATGACTGCAGATATATCGAACCTAAATAAACCGATATTTTTTTTTCGGTTCAGTTCTAGTTTCCGTTCCGACTAAATCAACGGTTTTTTTTTCAGATTTTGGCTCAATTCCGGTTCGAAGCCCTGAAAGAAACTGCTTTCATAGGAGAACGTTGAAAGAGATAACTTCAAAAGACATTGTAATAAACAAAAACGAGGCATCGAATTTGGAAGACTCTATTTAGCAAGATGGTTATATATCTGTGAAATAGTGTTAAAGGATCACTTCATACAGCCTTTTATTTCCATAGTTAAGAAAAACTAAGCTTAAGGCCCATTTTTTAAAAAAATTGACTGGGCGTACCATCATCAATTTTGTAATGTGCATTTATTGCATTATTATTATTATTTAAACACGAGCGTTTTTTAAATCTCACAAATATATATATATATATATATATATATATATATATATATATATATATAATGTGTGTGTGTGTGGATTAACATAAGAAAACTTCCAAACAATGAAAATTCATGTACATTTTAGCCCATAAATTTTTTTTTTTGAATAACTTTTTTAATGCACACACATAAAATTTCTCATTGAAACATTTATTTATATAGTTTTAATATGTGTGGAAAGTTTCACAAGGTTATAAGACGAGAAGAGTTTCAGAAATGTTCCCTTTTTATTATAATTCTCACATTTTAGAAATTGTGATTTAAAGTAGACACATTTACCTTTAAGTAATACATACGTCATAGTTTGAATTACTAAAATTACTTTACTTATTACTTCTAATTTAGTTCGAGTAAAAAATTAAACAGCATTAAAAGTCTAATCAAAATTCGAAAATCAGTTTTTTCAATGATTTTCCTGAAGTGACCGCTTTAAAAAGTTTACTTTTGTCGCCCCTCACCTAAGCTTATCCTTCCTGCATCACCTTTTTAATCAATTATTGAAAGGTTCAAATTAAATTTTACCATTCCTAAATGATTATATCCAGAAACCTCTTTTAGCTTTAATTGTACTTTCAAAGATTAACAGCGATTGTTCATTAACGTCGCATTGCGAAGCAATTGGAGGGCTATTGGTGACGGTTATGGTCATTTTAAACTACGGTTCTAGTGTCGAGGATGACTTTTGACTTGGCATCCCCCTCTTCAAATTTTCTCACTAATCCAACGTGATGACTTTCAGCCTCTACAGATTTAACATGAAGCAACTCTTCTATACGCTAGTTTTAGACTGCTGATGAAAAAGTAATCTTAGATGTGCTAAATTTTTGGTAATTAGTTCTCTTAATGGGTTCTCTCTGGGTCTATTTCTTGAGCCATTCTTGACATTTGATTACATTTTGCCGATGAAAACCTTTCGAGCTCCAATTAGACTGAGCAAACAGAAATGTTTTCCACAGATTAATGATTTACAAATGATTTCACATCTTAATTTGCCACACACAATATCACATTCCTCAATGCAGTGAAATACGTTTAACACGAAAACGCTTAAGACGAAATATCGGTTAACACGAAATAATACCATGGTCCCAATAAACTACTATGCATTTTTTTCTTAACACGAAAAGAATTATCTTCTGGGAATGAACAATATACGAAAAAACCAGCCGAATTGGACTGTCCTTCTGTATCATCGGAAGAATTTGTTGCAATAGACGATGATAATGTGTGTACAGCCTCAATTACAGCAGAAAAAGACATTTTTGAGTTTGTTCAAAGCTCAAAAAATATCATTGATGCAAGTTCTGACGACGAAAATGAAATGACTAATGTAACTCCTATTCTCAAGTCATCCGAAATGAGGAACATCATGAAAAGTATGTGCAGTTATTTAGACTTACATTCCAATTGTGAAATGACTAACAAAATGGGCGGCATTGAACAACTTTTTGACAATCAGATATCAGATTATTTTTCAAAAACTCAATAAATGTTTTATTTTTCAAAAATCTTTAAACATTTGTATTACATTTCTTTAAGTTCTTGTGAATGTTTTTGTTTCATTAAGTTTTATTGAATACAAGCATATATACCTATCTATGTAAATAAAATAAACTCTAATAAACTTAATTTTGTTGATATATGTTTTTTTTCGCAATATCCTTTAACCCGAAATTTTTTTAACACGAAAAAAATATTTCAGTCCACTCAGTTTCTTGTTAAGTGATTTTCACTGCATTTGAATGGGAAGAACTTTTTAAGAGATAAGAAATTTATGTTCTCCAACCGTTTTTTGTGCAATTTCAGGCTTTCTAAGCCGTGTCACAACTTTCCGATAGTACCCAGGCAATCCGTGATCTAAATTAATGATGTCCATCCTTGAGAAAAACGTCGTTGAAAGAGGGGTAGACTGTACTTGTTGTGATAAATGAGAGTCCCTCCTCTGTTGCTTAGAGGTGAATTGAAAAAAATGATAACAAATCGAGGATTCCAGTGGCATTTGTTATACACAATGTCTTCTTGACTTTGGGGATGTTTCACTCCCATCTGAGGGACGTGATTTTTGCAAAATCACCCTCCAAAGATTGCTTCTCGTCTTTGGATATTAGAAAGCGGTTCGCACACTAGAAATGGATGTGTAGCGGCGATCAATACGGATCTCAATTGACAAAAAGAAGAGAGGGAAAAAACGAGGAATGCTTGTTTTATTAATGGATTGTCCTCACTTCGGTATTGAATTATCTGATGAGGCTTTTGGAGACGCCAAAAGAAATGAAAAAAAAAGAAGTCGTAGTAGCAGTTAAAAGATTAGTAGTTAAGATAGACGAGTGAAAGCAAAGTTTGAAACATGGTCTGCTCGAGGATTGGATATTATTTACTGAAGAATAAGTAAATGAGATTAAAAAACTATAAAAACCATCTTAGTAAAGCATATAAATAAGTATTTCATAGAAGCATTGAATGCATCTCGTGAAAATATTTTTGAAGTTATTATTGTATGAAAAAATAACATTTCTTTTTTAAAAAAATACTGGTAATGAAATCTTAACCCCTATGGCAAATTACACACATATGCTAAAAATGAACTAAATTATGGCTAAGCGATGCAGTTTTGATACAAATTGGACACATAAACTTGCTCCATTAAGTATTTTTAGATAAGTTAAGCGAAACGTATATTTTTTCATGGCAATTTTAATGCAGCGAAAGATATTTAAAAATCACTTGAATTTCTCAAAATGTTCTCAAACAGTTATATTTTATACACTTACAAATGCTATCATATATAAGCATTTTTTAAAAAAAAATCAGCTCCTTGAAAATTATAAAACCTATATGGTAGGATAATATAAGACTTTAAGACTAATGGTTTAACTAATTTAAAGCACACATACTATTTTAATCGATATATACGTTAGTATTATAAAAATGGCAATAAATTTTAGTTTTGATGTGTTATTCTTTTTATAGGTTTTAAAGATTTTTAAAATTTAACGAGTTTTCTGATGTAGAAATTAACTATAATATATATATATATATATATATATATATATATATATATATATATATATATATATATATATATACATATACATATATATAGTATCTAAAAAAAAAGAGGAATAAAGAGTGTGTGCTGAACAAGTTGCAATTTTTTTCAGGAAATAGATCTAAGTCTTTTTATTAACAATTAAATGAAAAATATTTAAAAAGCGTTTAACATATTAAACTTTATCATTAACGATTAATCAGGGTTAAACCAAAAAATGATTGTAAGATATAACTATTTAAATTATTCAAGAAAAATAATTAGCAGTTTTAATTCGTGTTAATCTGGCTCTAATGTAAGTAACAAGCTAATAAATGATCTTAAATTTACTACTTTCGATTGACAATGAATTCAGCATTTTGGACAATTAGTTTATTATTTTCTGAAAACAAAAAAAAATTTGGTTTTCAAGTAAAATCAAATAAGCGAGAATTTCGTAGGAATAAAAAAATAAAACTTTCATCAAGTAACTTTCCTCCCAACATCGGTAGGGTCATCTAGAGCAGTGTCATAACTGATAATTATGGCTGCCAACAAACTGGAATCGCATTGTATTTAGGGATGAATTCGAGCAAATGACTGTTGGATCCTTGTGTGAAGGAGCCGGAGAAAGAGTTCCCAATCAGCTTTTGTATTACAAAGGTATACAGTCATTGCCCCTGGTGGGAATGATATTTCTGACTACAGCAGGTCACCTCTAGACATAGTGCGTAAAACTTAAACCATTGAACAATATATTGGGGATATCTTGTAGTTAGTGGCCTTCCATTTTAGGCTATGTCATTTTGGAGGCATTTTATCCAGTAAGAAAATGCCTTACCCTATACGCGCGCGATTCCCAAATCTCTAAATCACCTTTTGTACACTTCCTAGGCCAGACATGAAATAACTCGTGTCAGGACTTTAATATGTTAATTGAATTTAACGGATTTGTATCTTTGCAAGCAAAATACACGCTGAACAATTAAGAAATTAATAAAATATAATGTTTCCTCAAAGAGCAAATTCAGATGTTTCAACATTTTTAATTATGTTGGAGAAACAAATAACTAGAATGTGTTACGATATAGGGCCATGTGCACTTAATTGTCATGCTATGTTGTAATGATCTGTTGAAATTTGTCTGATGTAAAAGTCATCACTTGGGGAGGTGCTGTTTGGAGTACGAGATATCTGCTTAAATGCCACCCCTCTTTTTTTTTCTCCAGCCTAAAGATTAGATTTGAGCTATACTATGCTATTAACCTACTGTAAAGCTATAAAGTGAAGTGCTAATCTATTCATCATTAACTCTCAGTAAACAAACTTCAGCAATCAATATGAATGAAAGGAATAATATTGGAATAAATCTGTGGTTAGGTATATAACTTATTGACTGAAGACAGTTTTCTGGTTTGTTAACATACCATGCTGTAAACGTATTTTGCAGTCTGTCACTATCCAGAGAGCGTGTGTTTTATAAAAATAATATGTATTTAGTAGATTTGTACTGGAGAGAGGGTATCGGATAAATAAAAAAAAAGATCAAAACAAATTTATAAATAAGCTTTACTGGGAAAAATGAAGTAGTTAGTGGTTTATTACTATTTTACGGAAAGTCCGAACTTCCGTGAAATTCATGACCTACATAGTAATGTATTAACAAATCAGTTTAAAGACATTATTTATAATGTGCTATTATTCATTATGCATAATAAACTGTGTACGGGCTCACGAGTTTTTTCTTTAAATTGTCCTTTGGGTTCTTTGGGGCCAGAATTAATGGCAACTCTTTTCCAACCAAATCCAAGAAGTGAAGTGTGAATGAAAGATGCAAATGAGGGAAGCTTTTAAATATCAGAAGTTAGAGTAAGTGGGATGGCAATTAAATGAATGTAAACAGTTCGTGGTTCAAGAGTGAAGAAGTTGTAGATAACGTTACGTGGCGAATAGTAGGATTTACACGCGAATAGATCTATCGAATCAAGGTGCATACCATTGCACTCGAGTCATAGTACGGCTTCATCTAGGTGTTACAATCGCTACTTTAAACTACAGCAAGGTAGGATTGATTATTTAATATTAGTATCGGCGATATTATTGAAATTGAGTTTACAAGAATCAGTTATTGATAGTGATACGGGTTAGGTTAGTTAGTTATTATCTATATATTGTGTGTTGTGTGTTTTGCCATCGTAGATTCTCTCACATAAATTATTATAATTTAATTTGTTAAAGATTTAAGTTGAAAATCTTAATAAAGCTACACTAAGATTATGTATGATTCTAGTTCTTCTGTTAATCCTACACCTCTATATATAGCTCACGCTGATACCCAAGGAGATAATCACCCCAGGGAAGGATTATCACAACTGTATTATATCTCATATTATATTAGTATCTCATATTATATATCTACTGTATTATATTAGTCATAAGATACCCAGTCTAAATTTCATGCATTATAGTACAGTGGCGTAACGGAGAACATTAGGGGCCCCCTGCAAATAAGGTTTTTGGGTCCCAAGTCGGATCTTACAAAGGATTGCAAAACCACACGTACTTGGCGCCAGTTAGGCTTTGGGACCCCTAGAATCCTGCCCCCCCTACGATTCGGTGGTTGCGGGATGGGGGTGTTATGCCACTGTTATAGTGAAATATATGAAATTCATTGTTCTCAGAGGGTTTTAACTTGTATAAAAATGTAGTTTTGAAGGAAGAAATATAAAGAACATATTGTATTGTACTGTATTATTTTAGGAAAAAGCAGAATTCACCTACTTGCCAATCCAAAGAGAAGGATAAGTAGAATCTGTGGGACGTATGCTGAGGAATGTTGACAAATTACCATAATGTAGCTAATGCCATGGATAGAAGAAGCAGCTGAAACAAATTTCACAAAATCAGTCTTTGGATTTCTCTCACCTCCCATATACGCTTTGGATTCACAATAAACACATTTATAATAATTAATACGTATAATATTGCATGTATGAATTAGAAAGAAGGTAATCATTAAAATCATTATAAAAATTATTTTTGATGTACACTACTTACTTTACACAAGTACAAATAAAACGAAAATTTTTTAAAACTATTCAACTTAAATCTGCGCAAAGATTCTAAGACAGGGAATTAATTTAATAGGGAATTATATAGTCTCTAGGAATATATATAAGAGTGAAAAAAGTAATACACACAAATAAAGTAAAATATTCTTCGATAATTCATAAATTCACAACACTTCTATACCTAATTTCAGGGGAGGGAGGAATTGCATTTAATTGTTTTACTTGGGTCAAAGGACTCGTCTGGCGGTCTCAAGATTAAACCATTGCTCACGATTATGATTGAGAATTCTCTAAATGCCATTAAATCGCATCATTTGAATAAACCGAAGGAAAATTTACAATGATTTCCACAGCTAGAAAGTAAAATTATAGTGCATTAATCATTTCTGCAATAAAAACTTCCATTGCAAGCGTATTTTTTATAGACGCAACACAATCCTAAGTTCCTTAATATGACATTTTTATAATAAATGGTACTCAACAAAGACTTATTTCCTAACGCTTAGAAGCATATGTTTGGAATGATTCTTTTAATAGACTCGACAATTCGAGATAACATTACATTCGATTAACATTTTTTTTAGTTTGGTCGAGTCTCTGAAAGAAATAAAGAAATAAAAAAGTTTACACACATTGCGCTATCTGCATAATTGTTTTTTGTAAGAACAAAATGAGAAATAAATGGCTTTAATGTTATTTGAATTTAGAAGTTAAACCTTTCGCTAAAATACAGAAAAGAAATGCAAATATGTTCGTTCGTATAATGCGAGAAATATTGAAAGAAATTTACGATAAATAAGCAAAAAATGTTTTCACATCTAATAAGTTAAATATTGCAAAAGTTTGTCAAAACTTGAAAGAACATTTATGGGGGAACAATAACTCACTATAGTTAAAGACAATGAAAAAATGAAAAAAGGAATTTTTTGCCTTTAGATCAAGTTAGCGCTTTAAACTTATGATGTAGATTTTCTCTCTCTCTCCTTATTCTTCTTTAAAAAATGATATTTTTAATCATTCATAACTGCTTAAGCCATCCAATCAGTATAAGAGACATATTTTTGAAATTGGTAGTAACCCGATTACTGTGACGTAAAGCATGACCTTTAAGCTGTTTTCAATGAAAGCTTTATTAAGGATTTTTACTATAAACGCGTGAATGATGATGAAGGATCCTATGCCCTTTTAATATAGTTCCTGTTTAAATATTAACCAGAGCGTTGTATGTTGATGAATAATTCTTTAATTGCATGTGGACTAATACTCAGAAGTCTCATAAAAATATTCGATGCCTAAGTATACAGCAAATAAGTCTTATCTGCTGATAAAAGTGTTTAAAATTATCTTTTGAATTTTTGAAAAAAAATAATTTAGAAGTTATAGATGATTTATAAGAAAGAATTGAAGTACGTTGATCACACAAATTGTGAGATATTTTTTCAGCAAATTATTTTTACTCAATGCAGCCCTACTAGTTTTATCCAGTATTCAGTTTAGGGAAAGATCTTAATTAAGTTTATTAAATTGTACCTTTGCAGAATTTTACACTCATGTGCATACTAATCTCTAAATTTTACAATTCTTGTTAATTTTTCTGAGTAACAAACTGATGGACGCAACAACGGATGGGAAAGAAGAAATTAACCAGTTAATTGTGATTGACGAGTATACTCGTCATGGAGAAGTTGCAGGATTTTGTGTCATGACGAATATACTCGTCATACGTAAAAAGTAGCGACCATTGACTATTTAAATTGTAATTTTTGAGAAAAACAAAACATATTCTCAAATTTCAAGATGTTTAAAATATTTTGAGGTCCGGCCGGGTAAAACAAATTAATAAAAAATATGAAAATTTTAAGAATAACTTATGCGTCCCCGTACGCACCGGTTGAAACAGCGTAAAAGTTCGTATAACGAATTTATTTATGTGCGATGATAATGCTTTTTATAGATGTTAGCCTAAAAGGGACAAAGGCAAAGGTCGAAAAGTTGATTTATAATAGGGTTCCTTCAAGTATGGTCAGCCATGGGCATGTTTATATGCAAGCCAGTAATATGTACAAAATATATGTCAATGTTAACTAAATAAATAAATATTAGCATAAAAGTTGCTCTTTTTTATATAAAATAAACCTTTCTTTTTTATTCAAAACTTTAACAGCTACACTTACTCTGTGATTGACGAGTATACTCGTCATCGCTCGATTTCCGTGACACACATAGTTGCGCGCCCTCAAGTGGGAGCACCATAACTGGTTAAAGTATATGCTACTCATATAAGAGAAACGTAAATGTTACAAAAAAAGAGTTAAAGTAGATATTAAATTTAAGAAATATAAGCATGAAAAAAATAACCACTTAAGATTTAATTAAAAGCTTTGATTAAATTGATCATTTGATATGATTTTTGTAAACACACACACGCATATATAATATATGTATATATAATCCATAAATATATACAAAGAGATATAAAACCTAAGTATAACTATGTGAGAGGCTTGCACCTCTCTCTCTCTCGGGCATCTAGATGTGTGGGAGGTAGGGAAGAAGCCCTCGACATGATCCAATTAATCTATTCACTTACCACACAAAGAACAGACACAATTTCAACTAATAATAGTAAGAGAATATCTCAATGCTAACCGCGAAAGTTGAACAACGATGGTAAAACGCGAAAGATTAGGAGACTATCAAACTTGATCCTTGCCTTAATAAAGGATCTAACCTATCATCCAGTTTATACCAATGTCAATTAAATCTTAGAAACAATCGTCACTTTAAAGTTTCTTCTTAATAAGTCTCGAATCACAATAATTCTAGCATTATACCTTCAGTAGCAGTCACCCCTGATTCGAGTATGTCTTCTCTCCTACTCTCTTTTCAAGCTAGAACCTCAACTATATACAGTAAGTTAATTTAAATATCACGATTCGCTTCTTCCGAAGAGTTGATTGTGAATAACGCGAATTGATAGTCCAAAGATTTCCCATGAGGATTAATTGAAGAAACGCGTTTAGATCCGTCACAACTAGTCAAGATAGTAGGAAATACTAGCCACAAAGTAGTACAATTGAAACCTCCTAATCTTAGGAACCAAGATTGCAGGTTTAAACAAAGTTTTGGGGTCAGCCAACCTTCACCTGTAATTTGGCTATACTCTAAGCCATAGGGAAAGGAAGGAATAATATTAGGAGATATTTAAATATTACAAATAAAATACACTAGACTATTAAAATATAACGATGAAATTATAGCCTACTAGTATTTACTTGTATAGATTTAAAGTCGATGTAATAAAGTAGATAAGACTTACTTCGTGAGTACAGCAAAAAATTGTTTCCCGCTCGATGCAAAAGGAAAATTGTAGTACTGCATAAATTAAAATTATTGAACTTGATTAAATAATTTTAAGTCTATATATATACACTAGCTGGTATACCCGTTCTTCGCACGGGTGAACTGAAAAATTAAACAACACAGATTGAAGGAAAAATAAGTTTTAATGAGTTAATTTTATGTGAGTTGCAAATTAAACAAAAAAAGCTTTTTGCATATCTCAGCTAAACAAAAAAAGGAAGAAAAAAACACCTTTGTTAAATTTTAACTATGTAGGTCTAATAGCAGATAAAAAGGATTTTTTAAATTTATAATTCCTCGTAACACTCTTGAGGGTCGATTTTTCAAAATACCTCCCTAAGCTGATCTCTGCTCAGCAAAAGTAACACATTCTTAAAAGTTTTGCGTAATGAACGCTTAAAGTAGTGTAAATAATTTATATCTGAAAGTGTAATACATTAATATTACTTTCTGTTGTATTTATTTTATTTTAAAATTGTAATATTCGCAAGCAACGCCGTTTCTTAAATTATAATAGCGATTCAATGAAAAGCATAGCGAAATGTTAACGATAGAGTCAAGTTGGCAAATGCCTAGCTACTTTCGTAGCTCGAGCTGTATTAGAGCTTTGTAAGACCCGCCGTGTAGGGGAACGATGCACGTTAATACTTTATCCAACCGAATTATGATTTACTGCAGTTTTTTTCATACAATATTTTTGGGGGGGTCACTACATGTACAAATTAAGGGATATACATAAACAAAATACTCCACTTTGGAAAATTTAATCCGTTAGAGCTAATAAATTAATTAAAGATATTCCACTGTAAAATTAATTATATACACCGTTCACTTAAAATAAGTAGTCAAATCATTTTCCAAGGTCTTCATTAACAGACAAAACCATTAGACACTTAAATTTTGACATTAAGTATTTTTTTGCGACAAAAATAATAATCTTTGCAATCCGCTGAAAACGCAATATATGCTACAAAACTGTTCGCCTTCCCCACTAAAATACTCATCATAGAACCCGTGCTGCCATATATCTTGGAAGAGTGGATTTCAAAGAATATTACAGCTAAGTATTGGTATAATATTCCTGCTAAGTTGGTGAGTTGTGGTAGTTAGGAGAAGGGGGTGCCAGCTCAAGTGTCGTTCCCGTCACTTGACCATGGTTCAAAATTACGTGGTCCGTCTCCAAAAGCCCTCGTGTAGCTGAACAGTGCGACGTTAATATTCACTCACTCACTCACTGCAAAAATACAGTGCAGTAGTTATAATTAGTTTTATACTTAAAAATGCAATATCTGCATATTCAATTAAAATTACAGCGTTATAATTAACTACTAACCACAAAAAAATTATGAAAGTTTGTCCAAATGATGTAGTGTGAAAGAGGAAGTTTATTTACTTTAAGTACCAGAAGCGATAAAAGTAGTTATTTTGAAAATAGATGAACTTCTTACTACCAAATGTGCATAATAAAATCATAAAAAAACATTAAAATAAAGAGATATTTATAACAACCTCTCCCTTCAAAACTTAGTTTTATTCTGAAATAAAAAATAGGCATTATTCTGATCACAGGAATTAATTAGAAGCGAGCCCCTTGCGTAGCCAAAACAAAAAGAGTTTTTCACACAAACAAAAGATAGATATATGCTGACGTGGGCTTTCTTGCACCTTTTTTGCTTGCAGATGGCAGAATTTTTTCCTTCTTACTTGACAAATATCGTTATATTTTGGACACTTTTTACAAATTTTTATAAATTATAGCCCTATGCTATAAATTATAGCCTATGTGTTATTCTGATGTATAAGCTATATTACTGTAAAGTTTCATTAAAATCCATTAAGTTGTTTTTGCGTGAAAGACCCACAAAGATTCTCACAAATTTTTACATTTATAATATATATTAGATAGAGAGAGAGATTCGATGCTCTTCTTATCTGATAATTAATTCCATACATTTTTGATTATTATGAAACATCAATCTTCTGTACCTTTAACTCTTATCAACTGGAAAAATTCTAAGTAGGATAAATGATTACTAATAAATAGTAATTGGAGCAAAAACTCAGAAAGATTCTATAACTACCTGAGAGAGAAAAAAAATGTAACACACAGTGTAAATAAACATCTTTGATAAATAATAGATTAAATAATAAAATAACTAATGATTAGATAAATAACTTTGAATTTTTCCCTCTCCAATACTAGTTAATATATTTTTAGCTTTATTTTGTATTTAAGTTATATTTAATACTTGGATAATAATAAATGTTCATGCGAATAAAGTTGTTTTAATGATATAAAGTTCCGATGTGTATGAAAAACTTTTTGAACAATCGTAAAAATATTTAAAGAATTCAATTATTCAAAAGATCGTCTTTGAAAATTTCATATTATTTTCCAAGTTCCCGGAATAATAGCCAGTGTTTTTGTTAAAAATTTCTCTATTCTGAAATATAATATGAAAATAAGTCCACTCCTAACTTATATATTTAAAAAATCATAGCTCAGGCTTTGTAAAAAAGTCTCGGCTCTATATAGGAAAAATATTTTAATTATAGAAGCATTTTTCTTTAAAAAACAATTTTTTCAAAATATGCCAATTTTTCTCTATTTTTTGCAAAGAATTACATTTAAATAATTTTTCTTGTAATAATATTTTTAAAGCAATTTTATATGTCTATTCTAATTCAAGTGACACTAAATATCAAAAAAGTATTCATTTATACTAGTGGTTCTCAAACTGTGGGAAGCGGGCATATAAAAAAATAGAAAATAAAGAATTATTTAAAAAAATTATTAAATTACAGAAAGGAAGCAAAACAAAATACATTCTGATATAATAAAAAATAAAATACATTTTTAAACTGATATAATAAGTTTATAAATGTATGAGTACTGCACAATGTCTGAGATTTAATATATTTAACAGTACTAAACTAAGAACAAGTGTAAGAATTGTTAGTGACTCCCATGGACTTGTCTTGCAGAGCAAAGTTTTTGAAGGGAAGATTTAATATTAGAAATTGACTCTCTAAGTTCTTTTTCTATATTTATGTTACATTTATATTAATTTAATTAAAAATAATTTTGCAATCTGTTTTAATTTAAAAATTCGAAATAAAAAGTAACATAATACTTATCCAATTACCTTAAAGTAATGTATTACTTAGAAATTGAATTTCGTAACATTATACATATGTATTTATATGTACATAAATAACAAAAAATATTTTAAAAAAGGAAAAGTAAAAATATCTGTTACTTAAAAGTAACATATACAAGATTTAATAATTATTTGTACGGTTCATAATAAAGGTTGTATTGTAGTTTTGGCGTCAAAATACATTATTGCTGCATTCTATACATTGTTATTTTTTGGGGGGGCGATAAAAATTATGATTGGAAATTGGGTCGCAAACATGGAAAGTTTGAGAAGCACTGATTTATACGCTTTTGCAAAATCACGATTTCAAACGTAGTCAGTCACGTTAAAAATTTTTGTTGAAGAAAAGAGGAAAATATATATAAGCTCTATGGCATTGCTAAACATACGTGTTTCTTACCGCTTACTTTTGCTTTTTATTTTTATGCCGCACAGAGCGTCTATTAATTCTCTCAGCAAATCACAATATACACTGGAGTAGAAGTTTGAAGAATTATAGCGCAGCCTAAAGCTGGTTATCACAAAATTATTGTGGATGAAAGTAACACCAATCTGTAGAAGAACGATTAGTAGAAAACATTAATCGTCTTCTTCGGGTGATATAAATCATTGAGTGATATAAATCATCTCCATAAACCTCCAATCTGCGTCAAGTTGTGCTATAAAATGGTCTATTCATTACTCAATCATAAGGTCCAGCAACTCGAGAGTTCCGTTGCCTTGCTGTACAAAAATGGAAGAAATGCCAAAGAATTGTCGCCAAGAAAAAGAAACCCGATTCTTATGTTGATAAAAGTTCTCTAAAAGGAGGAAAGAGTCGAGAGAAAATAAAAAGAGGAATGGAAAAAAAATCCAGTAATGAATCGTGGTCAAATCAATATTCGCTTCTTATTAGTGGACCCCAAAACTTTTTATTCAAGGTCATAGCAGGGTTAAGAATGTTACGGATCCGCGTTGATCGATGACTTTATAACATTCTCTTTATTTTGATCAAATGACCGACAGTCTGGTCAGTGACTGCGAATTCAAGGCTATTTGGGTTATCTTTTTATATGGTTATCGATTCACTCAACTGGAAACTGTGTATAAAATTGTTTCCTTTCCAAAGAGCATATTTTTTCAAAAAAATACCAAGAAGTTAATTTGTGCGAAAACATTAAAAATGCGATTAAAAATACAAAAAAGTGTAAGATCACACACACACAGTACTGATACACTCGTAAATAGAAACATTGATGTGTGTGTGTGTGTGTTGTGTGTTGCGCGTGTGTGTGATGTGTGTGTGATCCTAGTTCTGAAATGTCCAAATAATAACTCCATAACTTTATATGTTTGAGAAGATTGAAAAGTTACAAGCTTTTTTGGATTTTGAGGTCCAATTCTTTAGCCGGCGTTCGATAACCTCCTTTACTCTGCTTGAGAAATCTGTAACAAGTATTCATGACTTGAACAACGTCATCTACGAGACTATTACTTTGATCACTTTTCACCCACGCCCATATGTGAAAAATAAAATAAGCGATAGTAATAAAAAGATTCTTTTTAGATAATTCAAAGTCATTTAAAGAGGCTGTGCTTTAAGGCTCATTTTTTCCCACTCGTAGCTTCAATAAATCTTTCCAGAGAAGATTTTAAGAATTTCAACAATCCACTTAACATTATACAATGTGTTGAGAGTTAAAAACTGTATCAAAACAGATATTTATTACAATCAGTCATTTCTCCCTGAAAGACTAAGATATATATAAATCATCACGTACCTACATATTTAAGTGAATGTTATATATTATGCGTTTTATATATCTATAAATTAGAATTTTATTACTTGCACTTTGTCTTTCACTATTTTTCATTTCCTACTCTATTAGTTCACACTCTCCCTATACTATATATTAATTTATATATCTTGCTCAAAGTTTCAATCGTTAATAAAATACTTTTTATTCAACCCCTCAAGTTCAAATGCATTTTTTTAAACTTGTAGTGGATGACACTCGATGTTAATACAGTTTTTTTCAAATATTAATTCCTTAATTTAATTTAATTAATTAATTATAATTTAAGAGAGATATATTTCACACACAATTGAGATTATTCCTCTAGATTACAGCACCATTATACAACAGCTTCTGTTAAATATGTGATGAAGATTTAACTTAACCTAAATAATAATATGCCAGTTAGACGTCAGCATTCCTTTGACACTGGTTTTACGATATAAATTTGAACCTATATATTATATATTCAATTTTTATTAAAAATGCAATTTCAAATTTAATGTGGTTGAAAAGTTTTGAATGTTAATTTAAAAAGTGCTTTTCCACTTAATATTCTGATTCTGTCTTATGTACGTACATACTTGTATTAATTGTAATTATTTAATAAAAAGTAACTAAAATAAATTTTTTCTTTTTTGACCTAAGTAGGAATTGACTTAGTTTTTTTTATTACTTCTTTGATAATGAACTCATATCCCTTTACTTGAATTGTGTTGTTGTTGTGACTAATGCCTCCGTCGCTTGACCATGGTTCAAAATTACGAAATCAGTCAGCAACAGACCTTTTCCAGCTTTATAATGTGCGACGTAAATATAACTCTATGTCTCTCTCTTTTAGTATTGCCAAAAATAGTTTCGATTATCTCACATTTATGAATATGTGTGTCCATGAACGCGATGATTTTGTCTTCAATAATTGAAGCTCATTGGTCAGTAGCAAGAAATACTTAACTGGAATCAGTGCATATTATTTGTCATTTCTAACTTTCGAATAGAATGATAGCATACCAAGCAGAAGCATACTTATATGTTATTTTTTATAAAAATAATATTCAAATTGCTAATCCCTTGATATTTGTCTTTTTATTTTCTTTCGGACTAAATTTTATTGGACAAACTAATACAGTCTTATTCACTATCTAACTGGATCTCAGGCAGTATGGAGAATTAGAGAAGGAGCCAAGCTCTTTTTGTGTGAGCCAAGTTATCTTTTTATTTAATTGCCTTTCAGAAGTAACATATTCGTCTCCTCTTCCTCTTATGTGAGTCGCAAATCGAACCAAACTAGCCTTACTGATTCAAAAATGGTACTCCTCTATGCAATATTCCAACTGTAAAAATTAGCAATAAATAATAAAATATTTAGCACCATTTTTTAGGGGGAAAGAATTAAGTTTTTAAAAAAAAATAGTTAAGAAACCATAAATGTGCAATGCTATCACAACGAATGATAAATACAGTCGGACCTCTATATAACGAAGTGGCTAAATCCCGGAAAAAAGTTCGTTATATGGAAAATTCGTTATATATAGGTTCATCTTTTAATATATTTAATAAACCACATAAAACAAATTTTAAATTCATAAACACTATAGATTAAAAAGGGTAATTATTCACACCCTTTTTTAAAAATTAATATATGTTTATTTTATGTATCTTACCCATCAAAAAAGAAAGAAAGAAAGAAAAACTGCAAGTAAAACAAGAAAAAAGAATGTCAAAAATTCACTGTATTTTCAATATTAAGAAAATAATTTTGTACTAAAATTAATGAATTTTATGGACATTTTATAATTTATAGCATACAATTAATATTAAACATACATTATTTAACTATTAGAACACGGGGACATGGGCCAACTCCACTGAGAGGGAAAGAGGATATCGATGATGTTTCTAGTGAACTGGACAATAGAGGTTAAAGGTTGCACTTCTTGGATGAAACTTCCAGAACTCTATGGCTCTCGGCGAGTTAGGGTCTAATGAAACCAGTTCAAGATTTATGACCACCATAAAATGTGTTAAAGAGAGAATAACTTGAAATTTTTTCAGAAATACTTTAAAAAAAAGGGAGAACAAAAATTGAATCACAAAAGAAAAAGTTCGTTTTATAGAAAATGCACTGCGCTATAGAGAGGTTACTTTACGAAGAAAATCGTGGAAAGTTCAAGGTTACAGGAAAAAGTTATATAGAAAAATTCGTTAATAGAAATATATAGAAAATAGTTCGCTATATAGAAAAATTCGCAATATAGAGGTTCGTTATATAGAGGTTCGACTGTATATGAATTGATTGCTTGTAAAAGTAATACTAGAAGTAACACGAGGGTTATTGAAGATGGACCTCTTAATTTTGAGACAAGGTTAAGTTGTGACAAATCTATACGGAACTTTATCACTAACCTTCTGAGTCGACCTTTTTAGGGAAATTTAATTCCCTACCTATTTCCAATCAACTCCAAAAAGCGGACAGGATTCCTTGTTATGCAGATTAGATACAGTATTTAAGTCAAACGAAATAGTAAAGTTAGAGCAGTAGGAGATAGATATTGAAGCATAAAATTATAGTGAATTTGAATTGAAGATTTCTTGTTGGAGATAAATTAATCTCAAGAAGATTTGAGAGTCCGTTGGTAATTATAGATTTATAATTAAAGTCTCATTAAAGTTTTAGGAATGAGATTAAAGTTAAATGTTCAATTAGAACATTATTAAATATAATTCTGGGATCTCTTATCGTGGTAATCTCTGCGTGATCGTTATTTAATAAATTAATTAATTGGATCATTAATTAATTAAGTTAATTTAAAGGATATTACCTTTAAAACCTCATAATACTAGTAGATAAATTTGTCAATAAGTCTTTGATTCTATTTGGATAAGATAACCAAATAAAGAAAGTTGTTTATAAAAATGGCTACTGGTTCTTACATGACTCCTATTTATTCTTGTTCTCAAAGTGAGGTCCTAGGAGACCTTCACAAAGTGACGAGGACATCTGAACTTGCACCTCGTTATCCTAATTTCCGCATCACTGTACTAATGTCCACATTACACGAACGCCAGGATTTTGAGTAAATAAGATAAATAGCATACGAATTTAGATCTGATTATTGGAATAAATATTTTTTAAGAAATTTATTAACTTTTATTTTCACGCCGAATTTTTCTTACTTTTACGAGTTATTACAATTAGTGACAAAAAGAATTAAGATGGTAATGCTTGGTTATTATTTTAATGAACTTCACACTCTGTGAGGGGTCGAGAATGATTAGTAACAGACCTCGTAATTTTGAGCCTGTATTAAGTGACGAGGACGACACCTGAGCTTGTATCTCTCTCCAAACTTCCACACCCCACCAATAGGAGAACTTTGAGCCTCGACAAATTTAACGTACATCCCCCGCTCTACAAGGTAAGTCTTTAGTGGCATTGTATACCGAACGCACGATTTGACAACACGGGATGCGAATTCATGAACATGACCCCTCAAGTAATGCTCAGAAACTATGACCACTAGGGACTTTTTCATTTGTTTCAATTAAGGGCGTTCAAACTTTTTTTTCCACTCTCTTTTTATAAAACTACATGTGTTAACAGATTGATAGAGATGATTGAAGATTGAAGTAGAATTTATCTCTGACGTAAATAAGCTTCCAATTCTCTCACGTTTCATCGGTTACTAGGCCAATAGTTCATCAATCGCGACTCTGAATGAACGCGATGTTTCGACGAAACGAGTGATTATAGTGAATACTTTATTGATTAATATTTTCAATGGAATATGAACTTATATACTTCCCGCCAGGAATTCTAAAAGTATGAAATATGCCGCCCTCGATGATTATCTTTAAGAGGAGGGAAACATAGTAGCAGTTGGGATCAGGGTATGTTTCACATTCTCTCTCTCTCTCTCTCTCCTTACTCTTTCATTCCTCTCTTTCCTCTCCCTTTCCTCGCTCCTCTCTTCTTCCTCACTCTCCTCTCTTCTTCATTCCTCTCTTAATTGTATCCCTACTGATGTACTTTTATTCTGGCACATGTAAATTAGAAGCCTAAAATATGTCAGTATTGTCCTCATTGTAAGACTGTGACTCAAAATTATGTGATAGTTCCTTAAAAAACACAGTGTAGTACTTAGTACTAAGAGTGCACTGCGTTTTTTAAGGTTATGAGGTTTTAAGGTTTTTTAAGTACTATGTTAATTTGCTAAAATAGTCCTATGATAGCTAGATAAAATGGTCTCTTGTTAATTAAATCAGATGTTAAGAAAAACTATCAAAAATACGTAGTTGGATTAATTTCGCATCTCGTCATAGTGTTGAGTTAAAAAAAAATTAAAATTTATTTTAGAAGTATGTTGTCATATTTTCTATACAGAAGGATGAAAAATTGTCATGCATTTCCAATGGCTGCGAGTATAATGTTAATATTGTCAGGACGTTTTTATTAATGCAGTTTTCTCTATTAAACTCAAGGAAATCTCACATATCAATCTGTTCGGATGCCTTTGAATATCCAAAAAAAATTTCGGATATTCTCTATTGTAGGAGAATTAACGTGAGCAAACTATTTTGAATGTTTCACTCATTTTTAATGTAATCTGAGACTGATTTCCATTGAAGGTATCCCGTTTTAATGTATGTGAGTATCCTGTTATTTTTTATTTTTTACATGCCAAACACCTAGATGTACTGTGCCCATGGTGGCATAGTGATCTAGGTCACAGACTCTCATGGCCTGCGCGTCAGGAGTTCGAGCCTAGAGCCACTGAAGACCCTCCGTGTAGAGGAGGCTGATGCACGTTAAACCTGTCGTGGCTCAAACGGACTCCAGTTGGTGTGGTGTAGAAGTTAGGAGAAGGAGCTGTCAGCTCAGGTTTCGTCCACGTCACTTGACCATGGTTCAAATTTACGATGTTCGGTCGCCAATAGCCCCTGAGCTTTATAGAGTGATGTTAATACAACTCTACCTCTCACTCATCTACATATATTTATTTAAGTTTAGTGAGTAAGTGTTTTATTAAGGTGACTGCGGACCTTGAAAATGTCATTTTACGTCTAAATAAGGCATTTTTTTTAATTTCAAAATCTTATAATTTCGACATTTTTCTTTCAAAAACAGTTTTTCTTTTTCCTTTACGCGAAATAGAAATCAAGTTATAGTGATTTTAAAAAACATCACTCTCTGCAAAAGGGCAGTAAGAAAAAACTTCAAATGAGTTTTTCTCAAAATTATGTTTCCGAAAGAAACTCTTTACCAGATACATGATATCTTAAGAACCAAACAAGATAACGTTTTGAAATTTTGTGGGAATGTTTATTATTCTATTTTTCATAAAGTGGACCATAAGTTTTGTTGTAGGTTATAAATAGTTTTTCTTTTAGGGTAGGTTTTATAAAAGAAAACTTAAAAAATATCTAAATTTTCATATTATTAGGTATAATTGTCTGTAATTTTTTGATATTTTAATATTTCTCTTAGATTTTGGTTCATTCTGAAGAGCCCCATAATATGTACGTTGTGTATAAAAAAATTATCATAACTGTATTAGAAATTTTTATTACAGTTTTACTCGTTTTAGAAAAAATTAGGTAAAATTTCCTAGAAAACAACCAATTTTTCTAAAAGTACAACATTTACTTAAAAAACTTTATGTATTTATACATATTTTTTTTTATTTTTCTTCCTAAAAACACTCAATTTGTGTCAAAAATTTGTTTTTATAAAAGAATTGGGTTCGAAGGTCACCTTAACATCGTAATCTGAAGCAACGATAGAGCAGTTGGCGAGGATCGTCGCAGCTTTGTGCCGAGATGACCACCTTCTCTCCGAATTCCCCGCCATCGGGATATTACTGAGCCTCAGTAGATTTTAACGCGCATCAGTTCCTCAACATGGCGGGTCTTCAGTGTCACCAACGCTCGAACTCATAACTCTGCAGGGAGGAGTTCGTGGCCATGACCACTAGGCTACCGTGGCCATATTTAAATTTGTTCTCTGCAGATAATTTTGGGAGAGTGAAATTATATTCCTTCGAACAGTAAACATCTTGTTTGCATGTTTACTTCGTCAAATGCGTTTCGTATAAATTAATAATATTCTGTTGGAATTTGGTCAACAACACATTTGTTATCACTACAACCCAACAAAACATACGTATCTTAAAAATTACTTTTGAATTTAAATTTTAATTTTTTAAACAAACTTTTATTTTCCTCTAAAACTGATTAGCAGTGAATTTTAAAATGTTAGAGTGGCTTACACGCTTATTAATGAGTAGTATGCTTTATGAAGAAATGACTTTTTAAGGTATCCGACTACTTGCGACAACTTTTTTTTTTAAAATAATGGATATATGGAGATTTTTTGTGGTTTTTAGATTTATTTAGTACATTTTAAGAAAAAAAAGACTAAAATTAAGAATTGAAAAATAAATTATTACTACTAAAATGGGAAAAATGGATAAAAATTGACAAAATATTGTATAAACGAGGCCCGCTCTGTACAAAAATTTTATGAACAAATTCTCAATTTTTCAATTTTGATGTATTACTTTGCTATTCCCTTTTGAAGTGACCTTCAGGATAAGAGATATTTTAATTTTTAAAAAACTAGAGCACTTTATCTTAGTTGTTATATGAAATTGCTTAAAAAAAACAGTGATTATATTCCCATAAAGAACTGTAAATTTTGTAATAAAACAGTGATTGATAAACCTGAAGCTTTAAAGCACTTCTACTGTTATACAGAACATACACACAAAATTTCAGCAAATTATTTTAAAAACTTTTTGAGCGATCGCTGTCCCCGTTTGAGTTTTTCGAAAAAAAAACACATTTCGAGAAAAACGCATTTTAAAGTTTGACAACTTATGTAAAGTTATGACATCTGCTTTTACTAAAACACCTGTAGTTTTTGTTCCAGTGAATGGAAAATAAAACTCTTGGTATTTTTATGAAGCTAATAAGATGGCCTATAAAATAAAATCATAAAAAAATGTCCATTTTTAAAAAAAAATCATTTTAGGGTAGTCGGATACCTTAAGGTAACAAGAAGATAAGATATTCTAAGGAAAATTGTCTTTAGAAGTATCACCTAATAGGTTACTCAGGAAGTACGTTTCCCAGAAGGAAATAAGATAGCTTTGCAATTTGAATTTGAAATTCTCGATAAAAATTACATTTATCAAGAGTTCAGTATTTATTTTCTGTACATCAATTTTTTTAGTATTACGAGAATAAATGAACTAAACACATCTCTGTTATTTCGTTGTTGTTGCTGATGCCACCTATCTGACGGTGTCAAATCGAGGCATAAGAAATTTATCGAGGCAAAAATCTAGACGTACGCCTGTCATTAGCCGTGGTTTTTTGAACCACACAGGTGACCTTGTGATTTGGCTCGGTTTCACCCCAATTTTAAGAAAGAACACCCTGGGGATAGTTGGGGAGTTTCCCACCTCTCTTAATACAAATTGAGATTTTTTTCATTGTACTTTTAACGATGTGGGCCGAATTATTCTAGATCATGCCCGACGCAAGAGCTAAGCCACTTTACAAATCTTTACTTGAATGTGACATCAACTAAAAAATTTTAAATTCTCAAAATATTTAATTTGCAGAATCTCATACTATCTCAAACGATGGCCTTGGAGGTTTTTTCAAGAATAATACTTCTGACTATTTTACTTTTACTATATTATTGATGCTTTAAATTGTATCAGATATAAAACCCTTGAACTTTGCACAAATAATTAATGAACTGACTTATCCATTAAACTTTTCGAAAATTTACAATTATTTTAATGAATTTTAGATATTGCGCTGCAAGAGAAGGGCACCAGCTCAAGTATCGTCCTTGTCACTTCACTGCTGTTCAACATTAGGAAGTCCGTCGCCAATAGGTTCTCGTGTAGTTTCAAAATGGAACATTAATATAAACGATGAATCAGTCTTATTTTCTTACGCCAGAGTATTCAGAAGTACTTGGTGAAAAACAAGCTATCTGATGATTGATAGGAAATATTTCATTCTGCCATCACACACACAGAATATATCTTGCTATGGCACGGGATTTGTTGTTTTTCTAGGCTTTAAGTGTGAAATATCCAGCATGAAATTTGATAGCACAGTCTGTTATAAATTCACAACCATTTTGTTAACTCTATTGGATAGACTAGCTTTGTATATATTACTTTTGTATAACTGTCATATTCCACGTTCGGTATTTCACTTATTTTTCATAATAATATTTGTCTTTTGTAAAGAGTCCCCAAATTTCTTTTACTTTTATAGATTCTCAAAAGCCTTGAGTTCATAACTCTTGGTCCAATTTAATTTTAATTTAGCTTACGTCACACTGTGACGAAACATGAAGGTTATTGGCAACGGACCTCGTAATTTTGAGCCATGGTAAAGTAATGAATACGACACTTGAGCTGGCAACGTCTCTTCAAACTTTGACACAATGCCAAAGGGAGGTCTATAGACTTGAGAGGTTAACTGTGCATTAGCCTCTCTCCATGGCGGGTCTTTAGTGGCACCAGGACTTATGACACACCGGCCACGAGCTCCAGCCATAACCACTATGATACAGCGGCCACTGTACAAGCTAGGATATACAACAATAAAATGAGTACGGAAAGAGTGTTTATTTTTCACAATTCCTACTATTAGTTCTCTTCTCTCCCTAAAAATATTAATATATATATGTAAGGATAATTAAAATATATTTAAAATTAAATTCCCTATGTAGCACTTTAACTTTTATTTTTCATTACATCTTCAAGTATCAAATTAATCACCCAATTATTTCTCCGAAACATATGACCTAACCATTTAACATTTCTGATTCAAAATCATTATATTTAATAGCTCTATATGTCAGCATTAACTTTCAAGTACACTCATTAAATCCGAGATACTTCTAACATCTGGGTTAAAGTGGTAACACACTTAGTTTTCAGTTTGGCGTTTCTTTTTACTCTCTGCCTCTTAGCGTTAGATGATGTCGAGATTTCCTTGAATAAAGTTTCTTTTTTAAAAATCAAGTCTGATTCAGGCTCAAAACATATATATATATATATATATATATATATATATATATATATATATATATATATTGCTCAAATTTTCAATTGATAATAAAATACTTTCTGTTCATCCATTCGAATTCAAATACATTTTTTTAAACTTGTAGTGGATGACACTTGATGTTAATACAGTTTTTTAAATTATTAATTTATTAATTAAATTTTATTTTTTATTTTAAATTTATTCTGCGTTATTTCTGTCGAAGTTACAACTGGCTGCAAAAGATGGCTCCCCTAGGTTTATCTAACGAAGTAGGAATTGACTTTAAAAAAAATTATATTACTTGCTATGTGTAATATCCTATTTTTCATTCCTTATAAAAATGTTAAAGAATGTAACATGCATCGGCCCCTTCACACGGTGGGTTTCCATTAGCCATATGACCACCCGGCTCCGTTGCCTCCGTAGCTTTTGGTATTAAGAATCTCGAAATTATTCGAATCTCGTATCTAAATGATCTTGGTTCCTAAAATCCGTAAAGAACAGTAGGATATTTCGTGTGTACTAAGCCTAATTGGATGGGAATAAAAGTTTTTACAGGAAGGAAATTCATTTTTTAAGTGTCATATTCATTATCTAGTCATAATTCAGAGTCGCTTTATTCAGAATCCGGATTTACAGCTTCTTGTGTAGCTTTAGTAAGACTTAATTATATCCAGATAAATCAGATTATAAAATGAAGTTTAGTTTTGTATAATAGAACATCGTAATGATTAAGCTTTTCGAAATTTATATACAATTCATATTTTGTATACAATTCATTTATATACAATTCATCATTTTCAGTCTTTAACTCAGCCTTTTTTGTATATAATTCCAACTCACAATGGATTTAATTGCCTGAAATTCCATACAAGAAATACAATAAACTCTCATATTAATGGCATCTTGATCAATCATCTACTAGTTCCTCTTCTTCAGTCGTGTTTTACATCATTTTCCTTTCTTCAAGTTAAAAATATTTTCAGGGTTTAAATGATTAAATACTTACCTAATGAACTGTGAATGTCATTTGTGGAATTAATCGTATGTAAAAGTTAAGAAATAAATGTTATGACTAAAATGCGAAGTTTTTTATTGCTGTTTCATAGTAAACTTGTATTTCATTTAGCAGTTTAGTTTCATTTTTTATGTTTACGTGGTTATTTATACCGAATTCAATACAAATACAGTATTATTTTTGTACATACAATTATCTACCTTGATTTTTTCGAATCGTTAAATTTTACGATAAAAATTTTCCCGAAAACTAAAAACTAAAGCTATCAATAAAAATGACGCTTTTTAATTGAAGGAATGTACATGAAACCGTTGTATATGTAGAGAGCCTCTCATTCAAGCTTCCATCCAAATTTCTTTCATTTTTTCCGCCATAAGCGAGATGAGTGGGAAAACAAAATGATCTCTCCTCGGCTGTTTACCACCCACGATTGAGCCGATATCCGAAATTCCAAACGAATATTTTCCTCACTTCGTTCAAAAGTAATTTTTAAACGTTTTTTAACGGTTTTTCCTTGTGCTATAAATGTTACTAATCTTTTTCCAATTTTGTTCGCATCTACGTCATTCTCTGCATTCCATCATTTCAAAGCCTTTCATTTTGTTTTCGATTCTGACTTTTAACAGCCAATAAGATAAAAAACAATCGGTGTTCGATTCGCGGTACTTTGAACGCAACATAAGTAGTAATTAGTTCTCAAAAAATGAAGTGAAAGAAATATGAATATAACTGATATTTTTATTTTATTTAAATAGGAATGTAATTCACGTTTTCATCGTAAATCTTTCGTTCAAGATTGAAATTATATCAATGAACTCCCATTTTTTTTTTATTTTCCATTGGAATGTATCCATTTTTGGAATTGATTCCGGTTACTAAAGTAACATTAATGAGTATTGGGGACCAACCTCATCATTTTTAGACATCGAGGGTGGTACATGAGCTCATATCTCATTATCCTGATTTTAAAACAATATAAGATTATATTCTACTTTGCGGTTTAGTTAATTTAATGTGAACAGCAGCTCTATTATTCCCTAAAAGAGTGGTATCCCTGTGTAACTTATTTCTTTTTCAAGGTTTCTCTCTCTGTGTTTGTGTGTGTGTAGTTTTTTGTATTGTTATTGTAAAGTACTTTTACTGTGTAACTTATATTCTTTCCCCTATTTTCACGAACTTTGAGTGTGTGTGGGGAAGGGTCCCTCCTTCGTGACCATTTGTATATGTATTTTGTTTAGTTAAAAAATGAAGCATCTTCTCAGAGGGTCGATTTGCGAAACTCGAAACCCTTTGGGTGAGATCGATTCTCCTGAGTAAGTAACATCTATTATTCAACACCAATGATCTCCAAACTTTTTGATTGCGAACCCATATAACGGAAATAATGAGAAGTTGTGCATCGTATGTTGTGTTTGTGTGTATGTGTATGTTGTAAAAAATTATTTTAAACAAATATATACATACATATTTAAATATAAATTTCAAATCTATATTAAGTAATTAGATTTTAATCGAGCATTGTGTAGCAATTTCTTTTTGAACGTTCAGAAGTATTTTACCTCTAAAGACAAAATTTCCCCGTCTTCTCTATAAACCAGGTGCAGTTACGATGTTGACAACACTACCAATGAAAGAACCTCAAATTCACGTGAAACACGATTAAACACTCTGAAATGATCGTGAGCTTACTTCTTTGGCATACCCCCAAGTATTACTTTATGTACCCTTACCCAAAATCGAGAATGATTTCTAGTGTTTCATTTAATAAAAGAGGACAATACAAGATTTATGCTTCGTTTTCCCCCCACCTCAATCCACGTGAGAAAGGTAGAACAAAAGAAATAATTCGAGTCACTGTGAAACGTATCCCATAACATTTTTTTCAATAATAGTTTTATTAACGACGCAGTGTATATTAACGATGCACTATAAAGTCACTATTGGGCTATTGGCGAAGTACCTCGTAATTTTGAACTTCGGTCAAGTCACAAAGACCACACTTGAGCTGGCGTCTCCCTTTTCAAAACTACCACACCTTTCCATTGGGAGGGTTTTTGAGCCTCATCAGCGGTGAGTCTTCATTGGCATTAGAACTTGAATTCATGCCACATTGGCCACGAGTTTCCAACCATAGCCAACAGGCTACCACGACCGCATAATAGTTATGATGGCATTCAACTTTAAAAAGTTATATATGTGTGAGCTTGGAATTACAAAACTATGCTCTACCATCTCAGTAACCATATTACACTCACGCAATCAACTTCCTTTCAGAAAGATTCAAATTTATGTGACTATGTCGCCATTTCCTTGAATATAACATTGCTCGAACTAATTTAACTGAACAACTCGAGTGTTTTTAATTCAAATTTGGGGTTGTGAAACAAACACAGAATTTGCAATAGAAAGTGGGCCGCGGTAGCCGAGTGGTATAGGTATCGGATCGTGGCTTGCCTTGTCACGAGTTCGAGCTCAGTACCACTAAAGACCCGCCGTGTAGGGCAGCGATGCACGTTAAATCTGTCGAGAGCTGAAACGTCCTCCCGTTGGTGTGGTGTGGTAGTTAGGAGAGGGGGTGCCAGCTCAGGTGTCGTCCACGTCACTTGACCATGGTTCAAAATTACGTGGTCCGCCGCCAAAAGCCCTCGTGCAGCTGAACAGTGCGACGTTAATATTCAATCAATCAGCAATAGAAAGTGATGTTTTAATATTTTGGAAATACATCTATTAGTTGCTTTCGGTTGAATTCTATATATTTGAATTTTGTTAAACCAGGCACATAATAGTTTTTCTTCGAAAATGTCATTGATCGGAATACTTTAAAAGTACTTTAAACGTTTATTAAGCAACATAAATCTAGATATTTATATATTTATTTCTTAAACTTTCATAAATTTAGAACACTTTTAATCCTTTCTTATCAAATTTCAAATGAAATACTCGTCTGTTAATTTTATTGAAATATTTATAGCTCTTTTGTGTGAAACCAAAAAGGTTTAAGGTATCTGACTACGTTCGGAACCGTGATTTTAAAAAAGCGCATAAATGGATAATTTTCATGATATTTAGTGTCACACTCAGATTAGAATACATGCATAAAATTGTTTTAAGGACATTTTGGCAAAATAAATTTATTTAAATATAATATTTTGGCAAAAAATTAATTTAGAATAATCTTTTTTCCAAATGTTCTTCTTTTGTGAGAAATGGTTCTATTATAATAATATTTTGACTTAATATTTGTTTATAATAATTTTGACTAAGTTAATTTTTGCCAAAATATTGTATTTAAATAATTTTTTGTCAAAATGTCCTTAAAACAATTTTATGCATATATTCTAATCTAAGTGACACTAAATATCATGAAAATTATCCATTTATGCACTTTTGTAAAATCACGGTTCCGAACGTAGTCGGATACCTTAATGAGAAAGTGTAATGAAAAGGTTTAATGAAAATGAGGCAAAAGAAAGCTTTTCAAGATTATTTATATTAGAAATAAAAGGTAATGTTGAGCTCTTTTCTGTCCTCATGAAGTTAAATACGCTGTTTTTTCTGACAGTTGCTTACTCATTTATTTATTATTGAAGGATAATTTTTATTCAAGGATTGTATTAAAAATCAAATAAGCCAAAATTGTAAAAATTATTACCAAGAATTCCTCTATTAGTGTGATAATTTAAAACAGTTTCATTATATTATATACTTTCATTAAAGCAAAATTCTCTTTTCTCCTTAGCTTATGTATTTTTCCTTTGTTCCTCTTTTTATGAAACCTTTGGCTGAAACGTTAAAAATTTTAACTGATAATCCACTCTCAGCTTCAAGATTAATTTCGTATTAGTTATAATTGTTCTATATACGAGACAATCACTAAAGAAACAAATTTTCGCTTAAATTTTTGGGTGTGTGGTCGACCGCAGATGGGTGAAAGCGCAGGAATCCAAGTAACCCAAAACCAAAATGGACATCTGCAAATCTGTGAATACTTTTAACCGCCCAACTATGAGCGAGTGGACTCAGACGTCACTCTTGTGGTGAAAGTATTTTTATCTAAATATAAAAAGAGATATAGTTAAAAGTTAAACGGGATTTTTAACGAAACAAACAAGTACACGAAGTTTACCAAGTAACACAATTGTTACGATACTTTCTCAACCGAGTTGGAATGTCTGCGGTGAAACACGTTTTACATAAAAGAGTCTCCTTATGTGGAGGCAGGAAGACTTGAGCTCTTTGCATCAAGTGCAAGACTCAGCAAGGCTCTGCAGATCACATCTTGGACTGCTTGGGACTTTCGAGGGAGGACCTTTTTTCCTCTCCCCTCCTGGTATTGGATTTCTTAAGGGTCAATGGTCTTTTGGGTTTTGTCTGACTCCGTCAGACAGACAGGATTAGCCTCAACAACAACAATAACATTTAAAGATCAAAGGCAGAATACTTTAGTTTCAATGCCATCAACAACCTTCCTTCACTTAGAATCTAGAGTCACTGAACTGTGTTATCAGAGAAATATACATAAATCGGCATGATACGGGACTATTGAAAATCCGCTTTCGAAGTAGAAGGCCTTTACCAATAGCCCGTTGAGTAGCTTTATTGTCTCTTCTTAATACGGTTTATAAAGGAATAATAAAAACGTACTGCGAAGAGTATAAAGTAGCCGGATTGTGTTGTAACGAATCTATAAATAAACTTAGTAAAAGAAAATTAAGCTTTAAATTTTGTCTTTGTTGATAATTCCTTAAAAAAATGGAAACTTTAAAAAATTGTCTAGAATTACACAGTGAGAAAATTAAATCACAAGAATTTATGTGGGTTTTTTTTAATTTTAAAGAAAAGTGCCTGATCGAGATTCATTATGTAATTTGAAAACATTTTACATGAGCTCTTTATTACAATGCAAAATAAACTTTCAAGAAACTAATAATTAAGAACACGACTAATTCAAGCACGTTTACATTATTACGATACAAAGCTGATTTCAGAAACACCTGGTGGTATGTTATTCAATTATGGACAATTTTAAAAAATTACTGTTTAAAGTTTCAACGTTCATAGACGAGTAAGATTCACCATGAGCAGTTTTCAACAGTTGAAGTTTAACGAGAAAAACTCACGAAATATAACATAACTCAGTGGCTTGACAGCCCATGAGGGCCAAGACCTACTGTGCCCAACATAGTAAACGCGACCCTGGTCCCTGAGGTGCAAGAGCAGATGTTCCGGTCAAGTGGTCAGACTGACGCGAAACCCCCGGCGTTCAGTTCCCAAACATGCTTGGTACTCATTTATAGACCCACTAAAGAGATGGGAGGCTGAGACGGCCTTGCCCAGCCTGGGGTTTTAACCCTGGACCTGTGTCGTGGAAGCTCGATGCACTAACAACTCAGCCACTGGGCTTCAACGCAGGATATATATTTTGGTGTAAAAGGAGCGCACTTTTATTCTGAGACATCAGTGAATTTAGAACAATTAATGATGATAAAGAAAGTGTCATGGAGGGTTATTGCTCTGGTAAGCTACTACTCATAAGAGAGTGGATTTTGCAATTCCTTATAACCATCAAAACGATAACACATCTCGAAAATGGCCCCAAATCATATAACAAATGTCCTTAAACGAAATTTCATTGACAAAACAGAAATAAATCCATAAAATGAGGAGATTCAATCGTTATAGTTGAGTATGACTTATAAATAGCTTAACATTAAAGAAGTATTCTATTGTTCTTAAGTATAGGGAAGCTAGAACGAGACTTATGGTCTAGTGGCCAAATGTGTCTGGTATTGGTATAAAAAATAAACATTAAAGAAGTTGCTTATTCACTGAAATTTTATAGAAAGATTATTTATAAATGACGAGATGGAGATGATGAAGGTTTATAAATATTTCCAATAACTTTCGATGGAATAATTCAAAGTGCTTGCAAAAAAAAATTTTCTCGAAAAGAGCCAAAACTAAGGTATCAGTTAACTACAACTAGTTAAGACACTTTTGAAGAAATTTTATTTGTTTAGACTTCATATTAATATTTTTGAAATAGTATCATTATGTTCTCACCTCAGTAATAAATGTTATAGGAATACGACAATAAGTCCTGCTCGACAATATGTTTTGCACGACAATTTGTCCTACAAAGTTGGATCAGTTATCGTGAACGTGGTAGCCTAGTGGTCATGGTCACGAACTTATGACATGTGTTTAAGCTGTAGTGCCACTAAAGACTTGCCATGTCTGATGCACGTTAAATTTATCATGGCTCAAGTGCCTCCCTTGTCCATGGTTTAAGATTACGATCCCTCACCTTCATTTAGAATGAGATGGTAATAAACACTCATCGGACCAACTATTTTCTAAAATACCGGACAAATCTTTAATTTTATTCATTCTTTTTTTTGTAAAACTGTAACATGCGATTAAATTGAGCTCTAGTAGCTCCATTAGCTTTCGTGGATTTCATCCAATCGTGGGAGAGTGTCATAGATATAGTTAAAATCAAACGAGTATACTTTTTCCGAAAAGGGTAGAATGTTAAAATTACATGAACATCAAAATCCATTGCTGCCCAGCCAGTATGGTGGATATTCCCCTAGGCTTGTAACCAAGTGGGCTCGGGTTCGAATCCTGAATAAGGCAAAGATGTAAAGAAGTTGGACTTTCGCCTGTAATGGATTCCCGTCTGGAATGGAAAGCAGCGCACCCCTTCTGTTATATGCTGGGAACATCATTTGTAATAAATTTCTATATTCTTCTGTTTGTATTGTATGTTTCTTTTCTTGCGATCGTATATCATATGCATCCCCGGATAAAAACACACGACAACAACAACATCACAATCCATTGTAATGTAGAAATATAGCTAAATTCAATGGATTTAGAATCACTTTAGTCTGTTGTGAACAACCCGTTGTCTGTTTTTAAGTGACGTTGGATAAACAAACATAAATAAAATCATTTATGTTTTATTTAATCTTTCATTCAACCATACTTCTCTAGAAGATACAAGAATAACATTTGCTCGCATTTAATTAAGCTAATATGAATTAAAATCAAAATACTACATTCATGGCCATAAATTAAGGATAATACCAGATCCGTCAGATATAGGTTCAGAAACAAAACAAACGTGACTTATTCATAAAACCCATTTATTAAACAAAAATATAAAGAACAAAAAAGATGAAGAATATGTGTATGATACCATTCACAAAAACTACAATTTTTGCTCCCAGGAGCAATTATAAAAATACCCCTTTATAAAAACCTAATATTTTATGGTCGGTATGAAGGTTAATACATTGTATGCTTCCCATGCGATGAAATACAGTCCGGGCAACGCCTAGGAATGCTGAGTATCAAATTATCGAGCTGACCTTGGGGAATATTACTCCACTCAGTAAGCAACGCTCTCCGAAGTTCCGAATGTAGGATGTGGTTGACGGGAGGGGGCTACGACTCTTTGGCCAAGTATGTCCTATGCATGCTTTATCGCATTCAAGGCAGGTCAGAATGCTGACCAATCCATACGGGTGATATCCTCAGACTGAAGGCGTCCGCTTACGTTGTTTGCTCGGTGAAGACGGGTGTTGTCATCCATAAACACAAATTCTACGGTCATGGCACCCATAAAAAACATACATAGTGCTTCCGGATGTTGTCCCCACGAATTTGGCCTGTAATGGTTCCAATCTGAACGTACAGTTAAGTTCTGGAACCCATACCCCCCAACGAGCAATGCTTCACGACCGTAACGGTTTCATTCAGCAATGTTGTCTTGGTGATAACGGATACCTGGCGTTCTCCATATGAAAGTCTGACGTGAATCAGACTGCAAGCCACAACTGGACTCGTCGAAAAAATATCACTCAAGCCCACTGTAATAGTGTCAGCATTCCAAGTTCTCTACTCCAGGCTAACTCTTGGCGACAGCGAGTTGCTGTGAGCGGAACACATCTGACAGGCCTGAGAGCATAAAGACCAATAAGTCCCAAACTTCTATACACTGTTTACCTTGAAACTGTTGTACCCTAGACTGACTGTAGATAGCTGGCGGATGTTGCGCTTCCTCTGCTTGTTTTGGCAGTTTATGCCTAATATCAGTCTTCATTTGGCCTTATAACTCTATAACTCGGGAGCGAACTGTACAGCAACATCTACTGACATTTTCGTCATCTTGGAATCGTTGTCAAAATCTAGAGATGACACTTAAGACAGCTTCAAGTTCCTCGGATACTTCCATATGAGTACGCCACATTCCACGTGGCCGATAATTCTACCTCGTAAAAAGTCATCCTCGTGCCTCCTCTGAGTCATAACTATTCGGTTATGGCCCTACTAACAGAGCGCTCGTGAACAATTTTACTTCTTTGACAACATTCCTTAAATACCTTCCCTTACACTCTCGTCACTGTGATATACTATCAACCATCTCAGATGTTTTCCTGTAAT
Source organism: Trichonephila clavipes (assembly GCA_019973935.1). Taxonomy (NCBI): domain Eukaryota; kingdom Metazoa; phylum Arthropoda; class Arachnida; order Araneae; family Nephilidae; genus Trichonephila; species Trichonephila clavipes. Next base: position 2,475,124 of record BMAU01021255.1, read on the forward strand.
TTGTTTATTATTCTCGAAGATGTGTGTGATAATTTTTCAGGTGAAATTTTTACGCAAGAGTTCGATTTCCGTGTGATTCAGAACTATCCTTAATTTATGGACATGAGTGTAAATTTTTTCTTATGTGTATTAAGGGAATTTTAAAAAACATATACACTCTGTCGCAAAAAAATATATGCACCCAGAAGAAATTGAGCTACATTCACGAAATTTGGTATGCTTGTAGTGTATATGAAAATAAACAAATGATTAAAAATTCAGAACAAAATATCATTTTATTAAGCGGTTACAGCTTGCAAAAGGTTAAAAATCAGTAAGTAGTAAAGCCACCTCTGGCAGCTATACAAGCCGAAATTCGGCGTGGCATCGATTCAATTAGATCACTTATGACCCCCTGTGGAAGATCCTGCCATAGTCTTTGCATCTGCGCAGTTAATTCTCCTGTATCTCGGGACGGCTGCAGTTGCCTTCCCAGACATGCTCTATTGGCGAAAGATCTGGTGACCTGGCAGGCCATGGTAGGACGTCATATCCTTGAAGACATTGTTGGGAGAGTCACGCAGTATGTGGACGAGCATTATCCTGTTGATAAATGGCACCTGGGCGACTTGATAGCATGGGTAGCACAATCGGCGTTAAAATATCGTCCACGTATCTGCGAGCTGTCAAAGTGCCTTGAAGGACCACTAAAGATGATCGTGTGTCCCAAGAAATTGCTCCCCACACTGTCACACCTTGTGAAATTGCTGTATGCCGCTCGACAATAAATGCCGGATCGGACCGCTGGCCGGTGCGCCTCCAGACACGTGTGCGGTGGTCATCAGGACTGAGACTGAATCGGGATTCATCACTGAAGATGACACGTCTCCAGTCTGTCACACTCCAAAGTTGCCCGAGGTCGGCAAAAATCCAGTCGACACTGCCTATGATGTGGGGTCAGTGGTAAGCGTCTTAGCGGACGTCGGCTCCTCAAGCCAACTTCGGTCAGTCGTCTCCTTATGGTTTCTCTTGATGGCACTGGATGTCTGGAAGGAGGTAAGTGGCGTTGAATCGATGCTAGCGACGTTGTTGGTGCCGAAGTGGCCACTCTTCTGATTGCACGATCCTCGCGATCATTTGTGTTCCTGGGACGTCCTGACCCTCCGCGACGGTACACTCTACCTTCTGTGATCCACTGTTGCCAACACCGAGCAACTACCATATCACTCCGACCGAGGTGGCGGCCGATACGTCTATTCGACCAACCTGCTTCTCTGAGGCCTATTATACGGCCCCTATCAAAGTCCGTCAGCTGCTCGTACTGCCGCCGGTTACGTCTTAGAGGCATCCTAAGTCTCAATATCGTCAATCAAAGTCATCAGATTCGTTTGGATAGCCGTACGGCGCTCGTACTCATGCTTTTAAACTCTCCCAGTTGCGCAACTAATATGCGCATAGCACACTTAGCCTTGTCTCATTGCCTTCGAAATTTTAATCATTTGCATATCTCTTACCAGACTACATTCTTGCCGAGTTTCGTGATTGTAGCTTGATTTCTTCTGGGTGCATATATTTTTTTGCGACAGAGTGTATTTTGGTAGAATTAATGTTAATGCTAAAATTAAAGACATGTCTACTTTTATCAGAAGCTTAATTTTTTTTACAAATTTGGACTGAGCCCTTTATTTTTGCGTAAACTTCTTTTGAATCTTTACTTTGTTACATATTATTTTATATACATATAGAATTTAGGGATACATTTTCGTATACATATGAGGTTAAGGAGATCCTTCGACCACCTTAGATTTTTTTTTAAAAAAAGAATGCCTTTACGTCAAAGAATTAATTTATTCAGTATGTCATGAGAGAATGGTCTCTAAATTCTCTTTGTAAAGTGGGGGTAATGCAAAAGGTTTGTATTAAAGTAAAAGTAGCTACTTTTACTTAAGGTATCCGACTACGTTCGGAACCGGGATTTTAAAAAAGCACATAAATAGATAATTTTCATGATATTTAGGGTCACTTAGATAAGAATACATGCATAAAATTGTTTTAAGGATATTTTGAAAAAAAATTATTTGAATACAATATTTTGGCAAAAAATTAACTTAGAATAACCTTTTTTCAAAATGTTCTCTTTTTATAAAAAATGCTTCTAAAATAATAATATTTTGCTTATATAAAGTAAAGAAATCTCCAGGGAGTCCGAACTATTATTTTTGAAAAATTCACATTATTTTCAGAGTTACCACCAATTGAAATAATTATCGGCGTTTTTTTCTTAAAATTTCTCCCCTCTGTTGTCGTAGAACATGGATAAACCCATTTCTAAGTTATATATTTCAAAATTTCTAGTTGAGTCTCTCTGTACAGAGGTCTGAGCTATAGACAAACAAAATATTATTATAATAAAAGCATTTTTCACAAAAGGAATATTTTGAAAATGGGTCATTTTATGCTCATTTTTTGTCAAAATATTGTACTTAAATAATTTTTTTACTGTAATAACGTTCTTAAAACAGTTTTATACACATTTTCCAATCTAAGTGACACTAAATATCATAAATATTATCCATTTATACGCTTTTGCAAAATCACGGTTCCGAACGTAGTCGGATACCTTAATATAAAACGTTTTTTTTGTTTAAAAAAAAGCAACTTTTTGGCTTAACGTAGTCTAGTGAGTGAGTGCATAATAACGTCTCACTGTAAAGCAACGTGAGGGCTATTGGCATCGGAAGTTTTGAATCGCAGTCAAGCGGCAAGGACGACACCTGAGCCAACACCCCCCTCTGTCCTAATTTCACTATTCCAACATGTCTACCATAGTCCCTATGGTATCGGTCTTATACTACTGGATAAAATTGGAGTAGAAAGCATTCCTATTTTTTTAAAATAAATGTTTCAGGGTAATCTCTTATTTTTTGGCATCAAAAGCAATTTATTACGTATTACAAAAGAGAAAAATTGTATTTTTTTCAGATAGGTATTGTGTTTGAGCACGACTCTCGCGCCTTTCTTATTAATGATCACGAATTCATAAAAGAAGTTTTGAGACCATAATTAATTTAACTTATGAGGGTCTTTATTAATACAGTGGGTGATCGGTTAACAAACATAATCCGTTCCAAGACTATGTTCGTTAACCGAATTGTTCATTAACCGATCATGAATTCCCCATAGACTTCTATGTGAAATCGATTAATTCGTTCTGGAGACCCTAAAAATTAAATTTAAGAAAAATGTATAATTTCTTAGTAAGTTTTTTAAAAAATATAAAACATACATATAGTCTTGAATATTAATCAGTCCTTTTCATTTTTTGCTTATGGGGTGTTGAAGAACATGTCCTATGTCGAAAGCTTTTCTCTCTTTTTCAGGATTTTCCGGAAGTAATTAATAGCATTGTCGTTGTAAAGATCCCCAACCCTTCTAACATCAGCTTGGTTTGGGTACCATTCTAAGACCATTGCTCTGACATCCTCCCACTTTTTCAAAAGATCTTTAATGGCAGATGTCGGCATTGGTCTTCTTTTGTCTTCCTCTTGTTCAGAAGGAGACACATTTCGGGGGCGGGGGAAGCGCTCAAAATGAAACAATTTTCTGTTTTGAATGAAATCAAAACCAAAACTGATGGTCTAATTTGTATGAATATTCTATTGGAATTTTTTTTCAATAGAACTTTGAAGTTTAATAGGTAAGCAACATAATTCAGGAGAGATGAAAAACGATTTTTAGTCCGTTTCTCATATTTCACGTATTTTTACGGCGGAAGCGCGTCATCGGCACCTTAATATTTTATCGTCTGCACTGTTTGAAAAAACTAAGAATTCTCTCTCTCTCTCGCTTAATTTATTCGCCATGTCAGAAAATCCACTCGCCCATAACTTATCAGCTGTCAGAAAATATTGATATTCATACTGAAATTCATGTATTCAAGTGTATATTGATTTTAGTCATAATAATAATTATTGAATGACCTTTAAATTCATTGTTAATTCAAGTTTCATTTAGTAATTATCAATACTAAGCATGCCTTAAACATTTCTCCTTTCGTTGATCTTCTTTTGTATGCAAATTGATAACAAATGTTTAATATTAATTTTTTTTCAGAGCCGAGAAGTGTTCGTTAGAATTCGTTTTGTTCATTATCCGAATATGTGTTCGTTGTCCAAACACAAAAAAATCTTTCTTGAAAGTGTTCGTTATCCGAATATGTGTTCGAGTTATTCGAACACATAAATCTTTCCGATCAGCCACTGTATATTCAAAACGTATTTGTATTTGGTGAAATCGAGACTCAAACTCACAAGTCTATTCGAACTTCGTCCTTATTGAAGCTTGTGAACATAACCAATAACATGGATCGAAAAAAAACCCTTTTTTTTTTCAGAATTTCAAAACCTACCTATACTGATAAGATTCTCTCTGTATATAGATAAATGGAAAAATAAAATAAAAAATTAATTTTTATGTTAAATAATACAAGACGAGGAATGAAGTTCAGGTAGTTGAGTTTTTTAATGGTAAAAAAGATAATTTTTTTTTATTAAAGAAAAGCAGGAGTTTTAGTATGAAAGGACACTAACTAAATAATTACAAGAAAAAACAACAACCAGGTACATTATAATCAACTTCATTAGTTATAAACTTTTTAAAGATCTACTGTCAAAATTACAGTTGTGGTGCCCCCTCCGTTGGCGACACCCTTTCTCCACTAGTAACGCGACCTATGTCTGAGAGAAGGAAGGAAGAACCACTAAAAATTGCCATACTAAAATCAGTTTATTATAATCTTAGTTGATATATAACACAACAGCAATATTAGTCTAAGAGGATATTGATCACGAGTGAGTAGACGCAACACGCATTACTGATAATTAGCGCACTTAACAAATGAATCTATATTTATATATTAATTCCTAATCTAAGAGTAATCGCACTATTCTTTCAGTTTAGATTAACTAGCTTACCGCTATTTCCTGAGTAAACAGCTACGTTCCTTAAAACGACGATTCCACATTTAATCTGGCTGGCTCTGGCTTAGGCAATGCTCCGTTGGTCTCGGACCCGATTTTGATTTATATACACTGGCACTGTTAGGCCTATTCCCAGAATTAAGATTTCTCTTCTAGACTTTTAGCTCACTTCACTTAGCTTACTTCTAGCATTATTTCTCCACTTAGTGACCTCTCTTAGCGACCCTCGCGAATGATAATCTTCCAATATATATGATTCCTAATTGGCATACACACGTTCTCTTCTTGGGTTGGTTGGAAATAATTGCCATTCTGGCCCCAAAGAATCCCAAGAGGATAATTAGTGGAAATCGCGATAAAGCCCTGTCACACACTGCACGATGAAACAGAAGACGAAGAAAGGCTTGAATCAGGCTGATTCAACGGTTAGTGGAAAAGAGGGTTGGGGTTATAAAATGTTGCAATGTGCATTGTACTATTCGCTACTCGGTACTCATTTATCAATAATCATCGTTTGTGATTATTTATATTGTAAAAGAAGTTATTTTGTGTCTAAAATCATCTAACCAAAATAATAAGGGTTTTTTTTTATTTTCAATTTTTTCGAAAATTCAACCTCTATGTGCCAATAATAAATTTAGAAATTATTTTTTCTTAATCTCCATACCACTGAACAAGGGTGTCCAACCCAAATGCCTTGTGTGCCACTTCGGAAAAACATTATAATCTCGCGGGCTGCACATAAAAATATGTACCTTTATATCAAATTTGGAAATAAAAAAACATTTATTGGAGTGAAAATGTAAAACAGAATGAATTATTATTGTTTTCATTATTATTCCAGTATACAGACATAAATAATATAATAATGTTTCTATAATATAATAATGCAATGGTCAAATAATGTATAAAATAATACAGTTGCCATTTTCTTGAAAATTACGGTGTTCCTTTTGAATTGATTTTTCGTTACTCATTGTTTAATTTGATAGTGCTGCCATTCGCAAACGATTAAGTATACATTGCCCTTTATCTTAACCGTCCTGAATATTTTTTTAAACTATAAAAAACATATCTGACTGCCTCTTGCTTTCTGGGCACTCCAAACAAAAAAGGAGGACGAGAAATGAAAGTCACACACACAGAGAATCATGTACCATCCATAGTAAAGGATATGCATAATGCAATTCGGAATTTATTAAAAAAGTAATTTATTATAGAAAAATCAAATGTAACTGTTTGATAAAATATAAATCTATTTAATCTAAAGGACATTTCTATTATCAAAAGGATTTATTTTAAAACAGAAACAGGTAACAGGAAAATACATTGTAGATTTATATATATTATATATATATATATATATATATATATATATATATAAATTTCCTCTCAAATAAATTTCAAAATAAAAAAACTTTAAAAGCCTGCTATTTAAAAATTTGTTAAAAAGACCCGGTGGGCCGCAACTTATGTACTGGCGGGCCGCGTATTGGACACCCCTGTCATAGAATATCTTTTCTGCATAGGTAGTTTACGATTAATAATTTTTTTTTCTTTCATAACTGTAACCCACTCTAGTGGCCATTCATCATAACGTGATATCATTCTTCTGAACAAGGCTAGAAGGTGACATCCAAACCAGAAATAACAGTTTTAAATAAACGAACTACAGCAACTTAGTAACTATCTACTTCTATTGCCAATTTATATTCTATCGCATGCGAGAAGACTTTAATTAATTAAATTAATAATGTGTGTAATTATTTTATTCATTATTAAGTTTTATTAATTTTATAGATTATTAAGTTTTATTAATTTTATATATTATTAAGATTTATTAATTCTATTGATTATTAAGTTTTACTAATTTTATTGATTATTAAGTTTTATTAATTTTATTAATTATTGGGTTTTATTAATTTTATTGATTATTGAGTTTTATTAATTTTATTGATTATTAAGTTTTATTAATTAGGTAAATTGTTTATTAATTAATTAAAGAAATTAGTTATTATATAGTAAGAACGAGAATGTCTTCTTCATGGGATAAAAATTTTCGCATTAAACATCCTCTAAGACTGTTTCTGATGTCCGAGATTAACGAGAACATAGAGGTGTTGTAATAATACAAGTTCGCAATTAACTAGAAAGTGTTTCTCTAAAATGTGTAGCCATACATTTTGATGCAGTTGGTGTCTAGTACTACGTAACATTATTCCTTACTAACAATATGTCACTTCCAATAAAAATAAAATATTTATACTTATAATAGTTTTATTAATAATGTATAGAGGTAAAATGAGCTACTTTACTACGTTCACGACATCCTAGATCAATACAAACACTATTGACGACAAACCTCATAGATTTAAACTGATGTTATGTGAACGATAATTCATCACACAGATATTACCTCCATCAGTTAATTTCTACACACTACAAGAGAGTTTTAAAACCCAATTTCATTTAACGTGATTTCATTACTTCAAAGGAAAGGTCTATACAGAAATCAGGATTGGAACACGTTTCTCGACTTCAATATCACCAGCTTTTGACCTTTATCGCGTGGCTACCATGACCCATTGAAAAGAACTAACACAGCACAAAGCGAATAAAGATCCTTTTTTGATGTTTAAATAATTTGTTTTTGAAAATTGATAACCATAGTGTTTATGCATATTAATTAAAAAAATCCTGAAATGTAAAATAACTTTTTAAATCGTTTATTTTGAAACAAATATGTTTCTATAGCTGCAAGTATAAGGTGCAAAATTTAACTTGAAATGCAGAAGACAAATTAAATAATGTAATTTGTTCAGGATTAGACTAAAATGATTTAAATTATATCTATTAAATATAATGACTTTTATTCGGAAGAAATATATGCTATTTCCTAGGAATATTTATAAACACACAGGTAAGGTCAATGTCTCCACTAAATATTTTGCTACATTGTTACAACTGAACTTTCAGGAGTCCGGCAGTGTTGAATTTGTGTGTCGTTCATAGAATATCGGCGAGACATATTAATAAATTATTCATTTACTCATTAGTTTGACAAAGAAGCTCTCAGACCTGTTTTGAGGTGTGGTTCTTAACATTTACAAATGTTTGTTAAGCTTTTAACTAATGTACTGGTATTTAAAAATATTTAAAACAATTGACATTAATTAAATTCAAGAGAAGTTTTAAAATTAATTATATTTATATTCGTATATTAGTATAATTACTAGCGAAGGAATTGTATTGAAGATAATGTATCATAATTCTATAATCTAAAATGAATCATTTCCAAATACCAGTTATGATCTTCAAATCCTGTTCTATAGAATATTAAATTACTTAACTATAAAATAAATTTTTAAGAATTAATCAAATTCTTAAACTTTATTGTAAAAATAAGAAATTAAAACTACCTATAAATTAATAAATATGTTTAAATTTTTTAATTTAATTAGATTTTTATTTTCCCTTTTTTTTGAAATTAGCTATTTTACATTAATAAGTGCAGAAAAAGATAATATTTTCACGCAAAAAAAATTAAACTTTTTATTAGAATTTTTTGTGTGGCTTTTTTAACGAAACAACTATGTTTTTAATTGAAATCTTTCATTACATTAATTCCATTTCCTGACTCTAAAACAAATGGATTCAAAGCTGGAAGTCGTTATATAAAATTCTTTGAAGTGTATCAGAATAAGGTAATTTATTTATTTTCTTAAAAAAAATAACTTAGTTGTTAATTACCATAATAATTTAGAACATTCATTAGACATATTAAAATATCATCCATTACTTTTTTAAAAGTAAAACAACCTCAAGTTCAGAAAATATAAATTAGTTACTTATACTAAGTCCTGCACGAAAATACTCAAATGATGTGCAAATATATGTGAGGAAAATAGTTAATTGATTAGTAGAAATAAATGTTTTTGTAAATTGATCACGTACTACCTTTTCCTCAAGCCTAACTGGTAAATGAAAAGTATAAAAGAAATGGATGAGAAATTGATTCAAAACATTCGAGGAATAAATTAATTTCTTTTTTGTTAAAAAACAAGTACCATAATAGTTGCTAATCTACTTTTTTATTGAATGATAAAAAAAATATTCACCTCTACGAATCATTTCGATAAAAAAGTAAGATAAAAACAAATTCAAATTTTGAAAGAGTACGGTGTTAAGCGTTTCAGTTACATAATTTATTTGGCATTTGAACGAGGTATGTTAACAATAGCTATCGTATAGTTTCAAAATGCCACATTAATAAATAATCATTCGTTAAATCAATCAATATACATACATTACTTTAAATTCCGGTAACTTAATTAAACCTTCTGATAAAATACGTTGTAATAATTTTTTCTTAAAAACTCTAAAAGTATGTTTTAAAAACTAGTGAGCATCGTAACAAAAATGGTAATTGAATTTCTAACTCAATTGTAATCCTTGCTATTTCATTTTTAAAGTATTAGTTACAATTCCCAAATGAAAATCGTAAACTTTTAAAGATTAAGAAATTTCACTTTCAGAAGAAATGTATGTCCAATATTTAAAAATTACAATTTATTTTTATTTTAGAATCTAGAAAAATTCTAAAAAGTTCAAAATTGCATCCATTATGTATTCATTGTTAGATGCTTTATATATATAACGATTCTGATAATTTGTTATAAATGATTTAGAATCCTTATAATCGACTATAGTTAATTAATGTATAGTTATATGAATAATTAAATTAATTACTTAATTAACTATACATTTGGACAAAGATGCTTAGAAAGTAAATGCTTTCAAAAGTAATTGAAATAAATACTTCTTAAATAATTAAGAACAAACCAAGTTGAAAGTCTGAAAACTGAAAAATTGCATCCATTACTTATTCATTGTAAGATGTTTCTTATATATATATATATAACGGCCCAGTATTTTGTTATAAATGATTTAGAATCCTTATAATAGACTATAATTAATTATTGTACAGTTATATGTACAATTAAATTAATTACTTAATTAACTATACATTTGGACAAAGATGCTTAGAAAGTGAATGCTTTTAAAAGCAATTGAAATAAATACTTCTTAAATTAAGAACAAGCAAAGTTGAAAGTAGAAGGAAAAAATCAATCTTTAAATTTAAAAAAAAATGTATAACGCACAATAAATAAGTAAGTAATTTTAAGAAAGGCGAATATAACAGAAAAAAGGATATATATATATAATATTTCCGAAGGATAACTACTTTGCTTACTCGAAAAGGTAGTATAAATTATTTTCTAAACTATTATTAAAATGATTTCCTTATTATCTTTCGCCATATAATGAGTTACAATACACATAAAATGAATGTATAGAAGGAAAAAAAGTAAAACAAAAGGAGAAAAACGAGAAACATTTTATAAATAAAAAACAATGAGTTACAATATAAATCATCAGAGTTGTTATAAAGGAGAAACATTACACATATGAAATACCTAACGAAATGTGTCTTTCTTTCAACGAACACGCTTTGTGAAGTAGATCTTAAAAAACAAAAAAAAAATAAAATAAAGCGGTTCTAAATTACCCTCAAACGTACAAAAGTTATTCGAAAGTTCAAAAATTATAATTACTATTGGATCAAAAGTTTCAAAACATTTTTAAAATATACACTGAAAAGAAAATTTTTCAAAATTAAGAAGGATAAAAAAACAAAACTAGTGAAATGCATAAAAATAAACTTAGTTTCTTAAAATAAAATACATACATCAGAAAATAAAATAACATTAACACCATAATATAATAAACAAATGATAGCTTTAATTATTAAAAATGCAATTTTAAAACTTTATACATATTCTTTCCTTTGAAATAATTTTAAAATTTAAGTGAAAAAAAATTGTTTCAAAAGTTTAACGAAGTCAATACATTTTTACTCGTAGTCACCTTCACGATTCAAGTTGATGCTGCAAATAATATTGTAAATTGCCTGCTTTCCATTGTTTATCAAAAGTTTTACCATAAAAACTCATATTTTGAAAAAGAAATCTATAACATTATTAGAAATTCAATAAATTATTGCGTAAAATATAACTAGAAGAAAACCCTAAGTAAAAGCTTGAAAAAATCTTCTTGTAAAATAAAACCTACCATAATCTTTTTTTAAAAAATATATTGATAATTTTCAAATGGAATATAAAGTTTATTAAATTGAAGTTAATAAATATAAACTTGGGAAAAAATTGACATAACATGGCAATAAATATAAAACTCAGTGACTATTGCAAAAGTCGCTCACCTGGAATCGAAGACATCTGCAAAAATGAAAATGCCTTCCGGTTGAACAGCAAGAGAAGAGAGCAAGAGAAACGAGAAGTGGAAAGAGTGGTCAAGTTGCGCTTTTATACTGGCACGCCGGCAAGATTGGATGCTGTAAGTGGCTGAACAGGGTTGCCCTGTCTTTTGAGGAAGCGCGTCGCCAAATCTGCCAAATTCAAAAGGATCTTTCGGGATTGAAGCCGAGCATCAGTTGGGCGTGGTGGGCCATTAGTCCTTCGACTGCCCATTCATTCTTTGGCACTGATGTGCTTTTTCAGAATGAACTTCAAACTAATATTTGCTTTTGGACAAAGTGTAGGAAAGAAAGAAATTATTCCTTGTTTCTCTCCTTTTTTTATCACTAGAAGGAATAATTTGTATCAATATTTTGGTGATTTTGCTTTAAATTATTGTTTCGATTTTTAAAATCGGTTAGATTCTGATCATCATATTAAGTCGTGATATTAAAGCAAAGTGAAGAAACGTATGCAAATTCAGCTGAGTCTTCTTCTGTATCTAGAATTACTATCATCTTCAACTGGTATTTTAATGAGATTTATTTTAATCTTAATTTAATTTATTTAAACCCATAACTTAGCTACATGAGTGAAAAAAACATGAAAGAGAGAAGGGAGAGGTCATTCGGTGTTACCTTTACCCTCGGATTTGAAACTTTGAATTTCCTAGCTTGTTTAGTAAAATTGAAGTTAAAAAAATGAAGATATATATGTGTGAGTTTGAATCCCACTTTCCAAATTTTAACTCTATTTATGTGACGATTTTGGACCAACTAAATTCATTACACTTGCAGACTTATTATTTCGTACTGCGTTCTATTTCTTATTTTCAGACTCAACCCCGTGATCCACTTGTCACTAGATAACATGTCTGCTATCAAGCTGCAAAGAATCAATGAGAATAAATAAAATACATGGTTTTCTTTTAATTTAAATTATGTACGAAATTAAACGAAAACCAATAAAAACATGAGAGGATGCTACTTCGACATTGGAAGGGAGATTGACCATAAAATAGTATGAATTATTTCTCCTTTTTATAATAAAACTAATTTATAATAGTTAAGCGCGCGCGCCGAGTAAAGAAATGCATGGATTTATGTTTAATTTTCTGTGACTATACATCATTAACTTGACAGTGGCTTACACATTAGTTATTCTTAAAATTCTTGAGTCATACTTTTCTAGTCCTTTTTTTATGATGTTTCTGATAGATGTAAGATTTTCATCCTTGCTTAAAGCGAACAAATACCACAAAAAGAAACATTTTAGAGGGGCAAATTTCTTCTTAAGGTATCCGACTACGTACGGAACCGAGATTTTAAAAAAGCACATAAATGGATAATTTTCATGATATTTAGTATCATTTAGATTAGAATATATGCATAAAATTGTTTTAAGGACATTTAGACAAAAAACATTATTCAAGTACAATAATTTGGCAAAACATTAACTTAGAATAATCTTTTTTCCAAATGTTCTCCTTTTGTGAAAAATGGTTCTATTATAATAATATTTTGCCTGTATATAGCTCAGACCTCTCTACAGAGGCTCAACTACAATTTTTGAAAAATTCACATTATTTTCAGAGTTACCACCAATTGAAAAAATTATTGGTGTTTTTTTCTTAAAATGGCTCCCCTCTGTTGTCGTAAAATATGAATAAACCCACTTCTAAGTTATATATTTCAAAAATTCTAGATGAGCCTCTGAACAGAGGTCTGAGCTATATACAGACAGAATATTATTCTAATAGAAGCATTTTTCATAAAAGGAGAACATTTGGAAAAAAGATTATTCTAAGTTAATTTTTTGCCAAAATATTGTATTTAAATAAACTTTTTTTGTCAAAATGTCCTTAAAACAATTTTATGCATATATTCTAATCTAAGTGACACGAAATATCATGAAAATTATCCATAAATGGGCTTTTGAAAATCACGGTTCCGAACGTAGTCGGATACCTTAAAAAGCGATACAATCATCGTAACAATCTGCCTGACAATTAGTTGAGTTATATATATATATATATATATACATATATATATATATATATATATATATATATATATATATATATATATATATATATATATATATATATATATATATATATATATATGTAACAATATTTCAAAACATAATTCACATGAAGCACGCATGATGTGCTAAAAACATGATGTGTTAGAGGTAATAAAAGTAAACTACTTCCCTATCCTTGTTTATTAATAGATCTGATGATTTAAAGACGTTTTACACATATATATTATACATATCCATATATATAGCGTACAGCATTCTATATATAGCGTCATATTATATGACGTGTACTATAACAAAGAAACAACCTGGATATTAACTCCAGCAAATCATTCCGAAGAACATTAAATAATGTATCAGTACGTATCAACCTACACACAAACTTAAGTACTCTCATAAATCGTTGTATAAAATATTATACCATATTTCACGACATAACACTTATCTAGATGTCAAGTTCAAAATGTTATGTTGAACAATATAAAGTATTATGTGTGAAACATTACATAACGTACCCAAAACGGCACACATGTAATGTGGTCATGTTTTGATGTCATTTATTCAAGGTATTGTCCCAGGGTTTTGAAAAAGATAGTATATTTCTAGAAGTACAACCGTGTATGTTCATTGGGTACGTCATGTCTTTTAAATAAAGAGTATTTTGATCTATGAAGAAGTCTAGTTTTTTATGTGTGTGTGTGCTTATCTCTTTTCTATTATTATTACTAAAGCTATTAATTTTATACCCGGCGTTTAACGCGCACCCGAAAATTTCGATCTTATTTTCTAAGTTAAAAGTGCGCGTTATGCGCCGGATTATACGGTACATACTCAAGTTTGTATTTCGGAAAACCAATAGTTGTAGATATCCAAAGGTAATTTTAATAATATTTTATATTATTTGTTTGCAGATATAGTAAAATTGTGTGGGTTATATAGGGAACTATGTTATACATTAGTAGTAAAATTAAATTTGAATTACACATTTGACGAACGAGGAAAATGGCTAAATCTACCACAAAGGAAGGAAATAAAGATCTTGGAAAAGAATTCATAGAAAAACGAACTACCTACGTGAAACAAATTCGTGTGGGTAGCACAACTTACTCATGAAAGGTATGTGATGGGAAATTTTTCCCTACATTTACTTTTCTCTTTTAAAAGCAAGAAACACTACATTTTTCTGGTTTCCCAAATTTAGATATTAAGTGTATTTTGGGATATACCCGGAAATAGGTTATTAAAAATGAACTAAAAAATATATCTTTTGAAATTGATAGACACAGATAAGATGAATTTATAAGATTTCTTTTCCAAATGAAAAGCTATTATTAAATCTTCATGTTAACGTGAGTAAAAAATCCAATCAATCTGTATCCTGATAAATACTTATTACTTTTTTGCTTTTATTTTTATATTATGAACAAATTACCTCCTTTTTTTATCTAAAAGATAAAATGTTATTTTTATTTCCGTATTACAAATGCAATGATAATGAGAATTTGAAATTGAGATGAACTTTTCCATAGTTTAAACCACGTCTATATATTTAAGAGTTCTATTTCCCCATATATATTTTTGAAAAGTATCTTTCTTTAACTTCTTCATTTACTCGATTGCATCACTATTTTTAGAGATGAGTGAAAATAATTTTTGGTCAATGTATTCGGACGCCCAGTCGACGAAAAAGCATAACTTGGAGCTTTTTTCATTAGCTTGAGAGGGATATCTCATCATTCTCTGTCAATCATTGGCACAGTTAGTCTTCTGAGCACGACGGTGGCGGTACATGCAAGGCACGTAAAATTTATGTATTAGAAATGTTTGGTTGGTGAAAGATCAGGGGAACATGGTAACCAGGGCAGCATCTGCTGTAGATCATGCTGCACGTTGAATGCAAAAGTGGCTTTGGGCTGTTAGCTTTTGATGATGGACACCCGCTACAATACATCATCCCCATGTCGTTGGGTTATCATAAAACACTGAAAACGAACCAGAGGTGATTTGTTATCGTACGTGTTGGTGGCCCAAATCAGCATGATATTCCATAGTCGAGTGGTGGAGTGTTTCACAGATGCAGCCGGATTAGCCCCGACGGCACCACGTCCAATGATATAGTCTCACCCCGACGATCATAGGACAAATATAGAAGCGTGACTCATCTGAGAATGTGAACCTGTGTCATTCCTTTGTCCACATCGTTCTAACCAAGCACCATTGCAATGTATATATGTATTATATATGTATTATATATATATAGTATAATAAAATAAATTAAAATAATGAAATAATGAGACAAATTGTAATTCCTACAGGCTAAGAAAGAATACACACACACACACACACACACACACATATATATATATATATATATATATATATATATATATATATATATATATATATATATATATATATCAGATAAAATTACGATTAGTTGACTATTGTTTGAAATATAGTTAATAATATTTCAAAATATCAAACCAAGTGTTTTTATAATTTTTGAAGAGAATTAATATGTTCAAAAAAAAATTACATCAAATTTTATGTAAGAAAAGAGTTTCTCGTTATTTTGTAGTTGTAACATATCAGTTGATTGTGGGCTTTAATAATTGTATTATTTCTTAATTAGCTTTTCCTTGTCTGCCGTGATGATCCTCAGAGCAAAATATAACTTTTGACATTTTCCTTTAAGATACTTCTACACACACATGTGAATGACTCCGAAGTCTGGTTATTCATAAACGTTCTTTAAATATCAAAGAAGATAAATCTAATTAATTTTCCTCTTCATTTTGCAGTGAAATTTCTCCAAAAATATATATTACTATTGGCTTTTGAAATATCAATGAGAAAAAGCTAAAATTTCATAAATTATGAGTATTACAAAATCAAAACTTCATGTATATTAAAATATTTTCAGAGGACTTAACATTTTTGTTATTCACATTTCTGAGCATACGATTTATTTTAAAAAATTGCAGTAAAATTTTTATAATATTTACTAAAACTTTACAACTAAATAAGACATAAGACTTTGAAATATAGCGTGAGAAATAAAAAAAATTGATTTTAATTTTGAGAGTTACTCTTATTCTGTAAAAAAACTATTTCATTTGTTAATTTATCTACTAATGCGTATTTAATTAATATTTCCTTTGCTCAAATACTCCATTCCTTTCTTTTTTTTCCCTTTTTTAATAATTTTAAAGGTTAAAACCAAAATTCAAGAGCCTTGACTTTATTATTATATATATATATATTTAAAAAACAATAAAAAAATGTTGTGTCGAGATAAATGTATCATAATTTTAGATACTGATTGACTATTTATATTTTCATTGCTTATTTCAGTATATTGTTTTTTTCAAATTATGTATATTGGTTATAAAAGTAACTAACAATACACTCCTAAAATAAATTATATTTTAATTGTAAGGAAGGCTCTAAGTTGCACTGTTGGACTAAAAAATCTTATTGTACTGATTGATGAATCTATAAGTTAAATAATTCAACAAATTTTTTAATTTAAAAAAAAAGATTGTTTTTTCTGAAAATAAGAAGTAGGAAATATAGAGATAGTTATCTTTCAATTGTTATAGATTTAATTGTTACATTTTTAAAAACGGAATAAATCTTAATCTTTTTCGAGAGATGATTGTTGTTAGTTGCTGCTTTGGGGCATTTCGTATCGTTTGATTTGAAATGCCTATCTGCAGGTCCCGCCATTTTCATCACGCACGTTAGATAACTAAGTTGAAAAAAAATTCCAACTCAAGCCACTCATTAGGCTCTTGTGTACCTGTCATTTACTGTCTTGACTTGAGAGGGAAGGATCACTTCACCTTTATATATATAAAGGGTGATTTTTTTAAAAACTGACAATATTCAGTTTCATGTCATTGAGGTTGATCTAACAACCACAATGACATGAAACTTGGTATGGAGACTATTATTGACATGGGAAGTAGGATTACGCGAAGTAAAAAATTAGTTCCAAAAATTTCCCGATAGGAGTATTTATGCTGCTGTACAATGCGAAAAGTGTTAGAATAAAGAAAATTATAATAACGCATACAAAATAACAGAGAAATCTTAAGGTATTCGACTACGTTCGGAACCGTGATTTTGCAAAAGCGTATAAATGGATAATATTTATGATATTTAGTGTCACTAAGATTAGAAAATGTATATAAAATTGCTTTAAGAATATTATTACAATAAAAAATTTTATTCAAGTACAATATTTTGACAAAAAATGAACATAGAATGACCAATTTTCAAAAACTTTTCCTTTTGAGAAAAATGCTTCTATTATAATAATATTTTGTCTGCATATAGCTCAGACATCCATGTTTTACGACAACAGAGGGAAGAAATTTTAAGAAAAAAAACACGAATAATTATTTCAATTGGTGGTAACTCTGAAAATAATGTGAATTTTTCAAAAGTTCTAGTTGAGCCTCTGTAGAGAGGTCTGAGCTATTTACAGGCAAAATATTATTATATTATAACCATTTTTCACAAAAGAAGAACGTTTGGAAAAAAGGTTATTCTAAGTTAATTTTTTGCCAAAATATTATATTTAAATAAATTTGTTTTGTCAATATGTGTCCTTAAAACAATTTTAGGCATGTATTCTAATCTGAATGACACTAAATATCATGAAAGTTATTCATTTATGCGCTTTTTTAAAATCACGGTTCCGAACGTAGTCGGATGCCTTAAATATTATTCACGACATTCACTTCCCGGTGAGGAATTCGACCACTTTTAACATGACCACCGTTCTCAGAGAGACCACACCTTGCATTCTCAGCACAATATTTTCTATGATCGTACGCAACATGTTACAAGAAATATCTAACACTGTATGTAATATGTGGGCCAACAATGATTCCTTGTGAATCGTCAACGATTAGAGCTGCAACATCTGTTATCACCTTCTGACACAGGTTTAAGTCCTCTACCTGGATGAATTGTCACACAATGACTCTGTTTCTACGAACTTCTTAATCATTTTTTTCAAAGCATCAAGCCATAAAAGCTCCCTTGCATAGCTTCTGTTGAGCTCTGAGCTCACCGTGAACTGTGAATGATTACGAGAATGTAGCTTTATCATATTTACGCGCGTTGTGGTAATGTGAGTCGCATATTCACTTGAGCAGGCTCACTTCAGCTGATAATGCAATTCTTCAGAACTGTCAACATGTTTATATAGACCAAATTACTGGGGCAGTTTCAAAAGGACATCAATCAGATAAGATGATTTTTTTTAAAAAAAATAATAATATAAAACATAAAATTATACTTTTATCTTTCTGCTGCATGTATTAAGCCGTGGAGAAAAGATGCAAATTATTTGATAAAAGAAAAGTCTATTTTTATCTGAAACGTATAATCATGGGAACAGTTGTCCGAGATTATCTGGTTCAGATGGCAACTATGTTATAAACCTATTCAACACACCAGTTACTATCTATAACATTTGCATAATTAAATTATCTTAAATTGAATGCATTTCCACACAAAAAAAATATTTTTCAAGTTCGAAAATAACTTCAAACTTTATCTGCGTATTGATCAGGAATGTGTTACTTGTACCGAAAGGAATCCAAATAGCTCTCGTGTCTAGTTTCATAGTGCAACGTCAATATAACTCTGACTCAACCGAAAGGAATACTGGAAGTTCACTGTTTTCTATTCTAAGCTGCGTTTATATAACTGACTCCTTTTTGACGTACCCTGTATAGTTAAAATCTTTAAAATTAGAGACAAAGCCATTTTTTGTTCATAGAAATAATAATAATAATAATTTAATTTTCCGAGTTCTCTAGAAACTCCATCCAATGAGAACAACAATATTCGGATATACTATTAAATGTACGGTAACAGACAAAACTTATTAAGGTATCCGACTACCCTAAAATTGTGAATTTTGCCAAAAATTGACAAATGTTTTTGTGATTTTATTTTATATGCCATCTTATTAGCTTTATAAAAGTATCAAATTTATTATTTTCTATTCCCTAAAACAAAAACTACAAGTGTTTTAGTAAAAGCAGATGCCACTACTTTAAGCAAGATGTCATACTTTCAAATACGTTTTACTCGAAATGTGTTTTTAAGAAAATGCTCAAACGGGACAGCGATTGCTCAAAAAGTTTTAAAATAGTTAACTGAAATTTTTTGTGTATCTTCTGTATAATAGTAGAAGTGTTTTAACCTTCAGATTTATCAATCACTGTTTTATTATAAAATTTACAGTCTCATGTGAATATAAGCACTGTTTTTTAAGCAGCGTCATATAATAACTAAGATAAAGTGCTCTAGTTTTTGTAAAAATTAAAATATCTCTTTTCCTGAAGGTCATTTCAAAAAAGAATAGCAAAACAACACATAAAAATTGAAAAATTGAAAATTTGTTCACATGTACTTTTTTGGGTATGGCCCATTTATAATAGCCCTATTTATGTAATTTTTTGTAAATTTTCACCAATTTTTTCCCATTTTTGTAACAATAATTTATTTTTCTCTTTTTAATTTTGGTATATTTTTCTTAAACTTACTAAATAAATCTAAAAACCACAAAAAATTTTCATATCTCCATTTTTTTTAAAAAAAGTTATCGCAAGTAGTCGGATACTTTAATACAAATAAGTGATTATTAAAGGGGAATTTTCTTAGATCCTTTTTTGTAGCTTTTCATTGAAGCCTATAAGCGTATCGGAAATCATATTCATAACGCTATTTGATACGGAGTGTTTTACGCATGTCTTATTTTTGTAATTGCGAAGTACTCAGATGAAATACTCTCTTATCTAATATTTTTAAATATTATTTCACTTAATTTCTTAGTATCTCAAACATACTCCTTTATAGTTGCCTTATAAAGAAAGAAAACTGTTGAGGTTTTATTCTAAACTACGCATAAAAATAATGTGAGTAAAAACTTCATCAAAAATAATTTATTCTTGAGAATTTCTCCATTCACAAAAAATTGTATAAGCATTTCTGGTAATTTAAAGGTTTATTTTAATAGAAAAAAAGCAGTAACTGAGATTTTCTAAGAATTTATTTCCTAATAAAGAAATAAATTTTAGGAAGTCCTTTCTTTTCAAGTTGGATAGTATTATTCGAAGAGTTTCTGATAGGTTTCGAGAAGTTTTTAACAACAAAGAAGGTAATGAATATTGCATTTTGCATAAATAAATTTTTGTATCTGCATTTTTTGTCCCATTTTGAAGTTACATTAAGCTTTAGCTTTTTCTTTTCAAATAATTTTTTTATTAAAATAGTCGTCTCATTTCCATTAATTTATTTGTGCACACCTTTAAAATCATTCACGTATCCCTCGGGGTACACGTGATACAGTTTAAGAGCCTTCAGCTTGTCGTATCATACTAACCATAGTACTTTTATAAGAAAAAAAAGTTTAACCGTTCATAAATCCATTAAGCTTAAGTAAACAGCCACGTGTCAGAAAGGAAATCATGAATGATCAGTAATAATTATGCGCATTTTTAATTTTTCTACAAGTTTATTTGTGATTTAGGCCGTAAAAGTGATATTTATATATTTTTTTCAAAACGTCAAAAGTTAGCTTAAGAATTCAAATATGTTAATCTAAATGATTCAATTAGAAAGTCTGATAAACTTGTTTTTTAACAGAATTTATTGTATGAGAAAGTTAAACAGAAGAATTCGCAGAACTTCCTACTTACAAAAGCCGATTAGGAAAGGATCAACATTCGGTTTTCTTCCCAATAATTTCCATAATAATATAGAAAATAATTTGCTTCTAAATTTAGAATTATCTTTCAAAGAAGAAGTGTCTGGAAAGTTCATCTTTCTTAGAAAATATTCCTTTTTTATGTTTTAAATAATACTTTTTTTTGTCTTTTGTGACGTGTGTCAAAAAATAAGATTAAAGTTTTTCTCCCAAGTATATATAAAAACTGTTAAGTTGATAAGAAAAGCAGAATTATTCAGAAATAATAAATCCTCATCAAAATTCCTTGTAAGAGACAGAAAGAAAAATATATTTATATAAAATATATTTATATATATCTTAAATATTTTACCCATGAAAAGCAATTAGAAACCATTAAATCTACTAATTATTGTTGATGAATATCATTTAAATGCACTAATAATAAAAAACCAAAGAAATACTTCAGTGAATTTAAAATTTAAAAAAATTACCATGAAAGTTTTAAAAATTAAAACTCATTTAATTTTCTAGAAAAGAATAAGATGAAATTTTTTGAGTGCACAATCTAATTAGTTTTAAATCCAACACCCCCCCCCCACCCCATCTTAAAATTCTTTTAATTTATTTAAAAAATTTGTCACAATTACTTTTAAAAGTTAAAAAAATATATACAAAGACTGAAAATTCACAAAGGAGTTGATAAAGATCAATTAATGTTATGAACATTGACAGCATGTGTGAGAGTTATAGTGATTAGTATTAAAAACAATATTCCATTTTTAATTGGAAATATTAATATTAATTGTTTGGAAATAGGGATTTTATTCTTTCCTACTGGAGTGGAAGGGGTTCAAAGAAAATGTGGAGCAAAAAATTACGAAAAACTCTTGGAAATTCCGACTCAGACACTCTATTAACAGCGGTATTCGAAACGTAGTGAAATACAAAGTTAATTTTTGAATTAAGGCCACACTAGAACAGAGATTTTCAAATCGCCTCCTGTTCCATAACAATTAATTATACCATTACAATTAATTTGCATATTACCTATACCTTTTCCTTTTGTATATTTATTTGAGAAAAATTGCGAAGTAGAAATTAATTAAATCGACTACTAAATACAATAAAAAATAGTTTATTAAAAATTAGAAAAAAACACAATATTAGTTTAAAAAGTCATCAGATAGTTGAACTGGGAGGGGGGATTTTAGCACTTTGTTAACGGTGTGTTCCAATTCGTTAATATCAGTCTCAAATCGCCACGTTCAGTCATACGCAGTCTTCCTTTTCTTAGAGAGTAGCTCAGCTACTGCACCGAACCTACGTTCTGTCAAATACGATGAATAAAAATTGATACATTCTCTACCACAATCCAGAGTAGAGAGCAAGTGTCGATTTTTTAAGTTAGAACTCTTGTCATCTACGTCTAAACTTTTTAAAATTATTTCTTCTTTAATTATAAGTATCTTCTAAAATTGTTGATTCTGCAGCATTTAAATTTGTGAAAAGGTTTAATCCCAACTCTCTTGGTATATTCATGTTTAAAATATCCCAAAATCGCTCCGTAAAATCAGCATAAGAATGTTCAAGTGTTGGTACGATGTAAGTAAATTTCCCTGTTTATGGAGAAACTGCTGATAATCTGGGAAAATGTCTATTCACCTCTATTTAGATTTCGTTTCAACAGAAATTTTCTCATAAAAACTGCTATGACATTTTTTGTATTAATAAAATCCTAACCTTGTAACTAAAAATTGATTCCATTAAATATTTTAAGCAGGTTTATCAAATAAGCGCCTTTCTTGTATGTAATCAGATTTTTGCGCATTCTTTCAATTGTTTTCAAGGAGGCTCAGTTCTGAATCAAGAATAAGATTCAAAAAACTATTCTAGCAAATATCTTTTAAGAACCAATGAACTATGTGCAGCAGAAAGCAATTGTAATTTCTGTCATTTTTATTTCAAATTTGGCCAAATAACGTATCATGCTTGCTTCTAATCTTATTGACTGATGCAATAAAGTAATGGATCAACGTATGCAAGCTTTCATTCAGACATTTTGCAAACAAATGTTGGCCATGAATAACACAATGTGCAATGAGTACATTTGACTTTGCTTGTTTCAAATGCTCTATGAAACTTTAAAACACCTCGTAATTTCTGAAGCACCAACAGTAGCTACTGACAAAATATTATGAGTAGGAATCTCTTACTCTTGGAAAAACTTATCCATGATGATAAATATTGATTCTCCCTTTGTATTGGTTTCCACATTTTTCTGCGAATAACTCTTGACAATTTTTTCTCCTTTTATGAATCAAATATTTGACTATAATAGGGTTCCAGTATCCCGTATTTGATAGAGTTTGTAATGGCCTCCCACCTGGGGAAGCCATCTCTTCATCTACTTGACCTAAATCTGTAGGAGATAAAGATCGATGACCCAAACAAACTAGCCATTAGAAATCCAATTTATTATTACTAAGTATAAGACAAGCAAACCGTACAGGGAAACTTCAGAGTGATAGAACAGTAGCTCAAAACCCTATGTGAATAAGCGCATGAAATCTTAATAGCTTAACTTTACTCAAAGTTATATCTTAAGAATCCTAACTTCCTTAATTTATTCTAATAGTTAAAGTTCGTCCTATAATCACGCGTCGAAATTCAGATTCTTACCGTAACAGCACCGCTTTCAGCGACTCAGCTCCTTTTCCTTCTCCCACGATTATTAAACTTCAATTATATATATATATATAGAGAGAGAGAGAGAGGGGGGGGATGGCTGTGAAATAACTCGATTGCTGGCCCGAAAGATTCCCCAAGAGGATTAATGAAAATTCACTTAAAGTCCCGTCACAAGTTGATTCATTGAGATGAGTAGAAAGCTTGCAAGTTTTTAAATAATCGCATAATGATTGCTTAACCTTCTTTGTTTTATTCCTTGGGAGAATTTTTAATGATATTTGATTAAGCTTTGTAATGAGGAACCTTTTTCATTTGATTTATGATTACCGGCTTGAGTGAGTTATTTTAACGTCGCTCTATCAAGTAACACGAGGGCTATTAGAGACAGACCTCCTCATTTTGAACCTCGGTCAAGAGACGAAGACGATACCTGAACAGCCATCCCTCCCCAAACTACCGCACTACTGAGTGAGTGAGTGAGTGAATATTAACGTCGCACTGTTCAGCTACACGAGGGCTTTTGGCGATGGACCACGTAATTTTGAGCCGTGCTCAAGTGACGTGGACGACACCTGAGTTGGCACCTCCTCTCCTAACTTCCACACCACACCAACGGGAGGACGTTTCAGCTCTCGACAGATTTAACGTGCTTCGCTGCCCTACACGTCGGGTCTTTAGTGGTACTGGGCTCGAACTCCTGACATGCCTGCCATGATCCGATACCTTGACCACTGGGCCACCGTAGCCCACTACTGCACTACGCCAACGAGAGAACTTTGAGCTCGACAGATTTAATGTGTATCAACCTCTCGTAGGTATGAACTGATGATACTCACCAAAACTATGATATTCCGTCTCACTACATATCATCATGTAAAATAATATGTGTTATTAAATATGAAAATCCAAATGATCTTTTTTCCAAGTTTTTATGTAGTGTAAAGTAGAAACTTAGAGAGTGAAACTTCTATTTAGATGTTGTCCACGCCATTCAAAATTCCCGAGATTAATCACTTGATTGATTGTTTGTTTATTAACACCTTAAATGTCAACGGCGTGTATATACACCTCGCTCAGCTGGTGCGTTAACTACCACAGGCGTATATACACGTCCTCCCGAAATACTATCCATTTCTTTACTTTGCTATCAGTAAAACTATTCCGAAGGCAATAAGATGACCTTGACAGTGTTTGCGAACGATTTCCTTATTCTAGAGAAAAATTTACTTATTTAAACCTTTTCTTCCCCCCGATACGTGAAAAACAGTGACATTAGGTAGCGAATCAAGTAACTTTTAATCGGCAATTAAGGGGTTAACGTCACACTTAGGAAGTACACGAGGACTATTGAGGACGGGCTTCTTAATTTCGAAATATTGCTAGAAAATGACCAAAAACTACCAAATAGACCAGAGGTTCCCAAACTTTTTTGTCTCATAGACCCCTTGCCATATATTTCGGTATGGAGTAGACCCCTGCTTAATTAATATTGAATTTTTGAAATTTATTAACTTAAATGTCTTTTTGACAGCTAGTACTACTACTACTACTTTAAAATAATTAAATTTATAACTAATGAAGTATAGAGTTAAAGTTGAAAAAGCTTATGTTAGTTAATTAAATTAAAAATTAATTAATATATAAAATAACTGTTAAATAAAATAACCAAACAACACACACTTGATTTTAATGGGAAGGCTACAATAACAAATTTTCAACACTTGAATCTGGCAGGTTTAACCTACAATAACAAATTTTCAACACTTAGTATCAATTTATACACTTAGTTTGCCTTTTAAAGCCAAAATTGCTGGCATCCGTTTCTGAATTTAGAATCTTCATTGGTGTATATCACGTTCAGTTCCCGTTGTCATATATATACATTATATATATACGTTATATATCCCGTTATATATATATATATATATATATATATATATGACTTTTTTTTCAATATGACCATATAAATTCTTTGCCTACTATGGTATTACCATTGTCAAAGCATTCTCAAACCTGGTTTCAAAATCTGAATAAAAGGCAGTTAAATGTTGCACGTAGGTTAAAACGTGCTGACAGATTGTCTGCGTTAATTTGAGAAAAAATTCCGGACCTCCAGTATTATACTTCTGTAGTTTAGAAAGAAACGCTGAAATGGTTCCTGCATTAAAAAATTTATGCTGTCCCCTTGTAAGGCAAATTAACCTCATTAAATTTAGTAAATAAATCTGCTAAATAAGTAAAATTTGGTTTCCACTTGATTAAATTTTCTTTTAAAGTTAATGTCCTGATCTAGTTTAATGAGAGCCACAATATCACATAGACTCCCTCTTACACCTCATTGACCCCCAAATTATTTTTTTGCTTACGTGGACTCCTTGCAGGTTGTCATAGACCCATGGGGGTCTATATAGACCACTTTGGGAGAATCACTGAAATAGACCATTACTTGTCTTTAATTCGTCATTTATGTAATGAAAAAAAAATTATTATTATATCGCTACAAAAGAGAAACGGGATCAAGTTTGATCTCTTCAAAATCCTTCCGTGTTAAATATAAAGGCTAATTGTTCGAATTGCATAGCCTCGGGGGCTCCACGTAGGAAGATGCGTGAGCTTGGGCAATCAGGGAAAATAACAAAGATCTATACGAATTGCTCAATGTTAAGCTATTTTAAAAAGGTAAAGAAATAAAATAAATTGTAATACGTTAAAATTTATCATAAACTAAGCAGCATTTATACCGTTAATTCTTCATAAAAAAAATCCAATGAAATTACATATAAAAACTGAATATAATTTAGCGATAGCTGTGGTAAGTATAGAATTTATTGTTTTCGATGGTTTATCATTTAGAAAATGTCCATTAATTATGTTAGGTTGCTTACTGATGAAACCAGACTTTTTTACCTAATTTGGATCTTTTTCTACGAGCCAGAATTCCGGGAAGAAGCTCATTTATTCTAGTCTAATTCCATTCCGGTAATTCTCACTACAGTTCATTACTTCTCAAACATATTCATTTGGCCTCACTAAAGATCGTAGATATTCATTACTTAAACTTTTATTCCAATTCACCAGTAGAATCGTTTAGCAAACATCAACTTCCACATTACTTCTTTCTTGTTGTTCCTCCTATTTTTTTTTTTTTTTGCATTTTTTCTCCTTAATTTGGTTCATATCACATTCTTTGGTAAACCCCGTAATGGCAAATATTTCGAAAATTACTCATTCGAAATAAAAAAAAATTGAAAAATGATGTATTAAAGTGTTGCTTTCAGAACACATTCGAAAATATACAAATAGATAGAAATCTACTCAGCAATCCATTTAATAGTTTAAAAAGTGTTTTTATGGTGTTTTGCACGAAATAGTATCTGAAATTAAAATTTTTAAGCACGAGTAACGAGTGGAAGTTATATATATATATATATTATTGTGAGTGATTAATACCTAACACTTAACTAAAGTTTAATCTAAAGTTGCTGTAACCTTGCGGAAAGGAACTTATAAGGGTATGAATCACATATGTTCGATTCTCAGCTCAATCAAAAAGCGTTGGATAACGAGGGATGAAACATATTAAATTCATCGAAACATCTAAGAGAAATTGGAAGTTTGAAAAGTTAAGTACCAGCTGATGGAGTGAATATTTATTAACTGACGGACCTCCTAATTTTGAACCGCGGCGAAGTGACGAGTACGACACCTGAGTTGCCAACCCCTCTACAAACTACAACACCACGTTAACGGAAGGACTTTGAGCCTTGAACAGATTTAACATCAGCCTCTCAACGTGGCGAATCTTCTGTGGCACTAGGGCTTGAACTCCTGACAAGCCAGCCACGAGTTCGGGACCATAACTCCTGGGTAACTCGACCCCTAAATTACAAGCTGAAATATTGCCCTCGTCATTTAACCAGGGTTTCAAAATGGCAAAATTCGACACCCAAGTAACTCCTCATGTTGCCTTCAGTAACTCTAGGACAAGCATTCAAGAAATACGAATCAAAGCAGCAATCCTTGTCCATGATTTGCTTTTAAGTGATTTAAAAGGGTGAAACTTATATTAAATAGGTTAAAGTCCCTCTCTGTATTTAACAATCAATCAGTATTCGTTCCTCTAAGCATTTTCTATTTTATGCAGATGTATATTTAGTAAAAGACGGCTGGGTGGCGTGGTTGGTTTGTCGCAGGCCTTCGGTACCCAAGGTTGCGGGTTCGACCCCGGCCCAAGTCGATGGATTTTCATGATGCAGAAAATCGACAGCGGCCATGTCGTATGATTATACGACATGTAAAAGTTCCCGAGGGGTGGTCAAGGCAAAATTAAATCCTAGCACAGGTTCGCAACGTCAGAGCTTAGGTGCCTCCCTCTAAATTACCTGCGACAATGGTATCCGCCTATACGGCGCCGCACTAAAAAGAGATACCAGCTTTCGGTGAATTTACTAGGTAGATTGACGAACTCTGTTCATAACTGTTCATAATCTGCCATTAGAAATAAGAAAAAATATTTAGTAAATAAAATTTAACTTCTTAGAGATTTGCAAACAATTTCTCCATATATATGAAAGAAAATGACTCATTCACTCATTCATCACGAGATTTCTGGAACTATTAGATCTCAGACTTGAAATTTAGTAAGCGTGTGTTTTTTGTTCAGTAGAGATCTGCTAAGAACGTGTTCTACGGAAATCGGCACCCAAAGAGGGATGCGCGGGGGCATTATAGATAAATACACACACACACACTAACACATATATATATGTGTCCCATTTTTTTCAGCTATTAAGACTTACACACTTATTCACTCCTTCATCACAATATTTCTCTCTGTAACTACTAGACTTCATACACTGCTGGACAATTGCTAAGGACGGATAACACTATCATCCATAGCAACCACAAAATGAAAGGAAGCAAAATGTGGAAAATTAGAATAAGTGCGGGATATTAGTAAGAAGTATGAGTATGCAAATTTTTTTCCACGTCTGTTCATCACGTGATAGCGTTCATAAGAGCTTTAAAGGTTTTGACGTGTGTGGACAGTTGTTGTTTCAAGTCAAAGTTTTACAGTAAAGATTTAATAGACGAACTTAAAATTTTTGGCATGTCTTCCCGACATCACATCGATGATTTTATGCGTGGCCGAATTATTGGAAAGATCGAAGAAGGGCGAAAAATAACAGATGTTGCCAGGGAGTTCGACATCGCTCACAGCGTTGTTTCACGGCTGTGGAAGTCATTTAAAACTACTGGAATGTGTAATAGACGGCATGGGGGAGGTCGTGTTAGAAGTACTACGCCTGCAGAAGACAGATATATCGTCCTATCAGCAAAAAGGAACAGGCGCACCACAGCTCAGCAGGTGGCAAATCAGTTTCTTGCTGCCTCAGGAAAGCAGATCTCCCGAAAAACTGTTGTCAGACGTTTGAGGGGAGGAGGACTATACGCACGCAGACCTGTTGTGTGTGTCCCATTGACCAGACAGCATCGTACTGCCCGTTTGCAATGGTGTCGTGAGCATCACAATTGGACTGAACAGGACTGGGCGTGCGTACTATTCTCAGATGAGAGTAGGTTCAGTCTGTCATCGGATTGTAGACGTCAACTGATCTGGCGCGAGAGTGGTACTGCTTATCGTCCCGAAAATATCCAGGAAAAGGACCGATATCCGACATGCAGTATCATGGTGTGGGCCGGCATCATGATCAATGGCCGCACGCGCCTACATGTGGTTGCTAATGGGACTATGACGGGCCAACGATACATTGATGAAGTTCTACTTCCTCATGTTCGTCTTTTCCGTGGTGCTGTCGGTGATAAATTGGTTTTTATGGACGACAACGCAACATGTCATCGAACACTCGCTGTTCAGAATTGTCTAGACAGCGAGGGTATTCAACGTCTCGTATGGCCAGCGCGTTCTCCAGATCTAAACCCCATTGAAAATGTGTGGGATGCTTTGGGGAGGCAAGTTGCTGGTCGAAACTATCCTCCGACAAACAAGAACACCCTCATCCGTGCACTCACAGAGGAATGGGATAAATTGCCTCAACAGCTGCTGGATAATGTTGTGCAAAGTATGGTACGACGTGTGGAATGTTGCATCACACTCCACGGTGGACATAACCGTACTGATACCTTTCTTTAAGGTGCCTGATGGCTTTTAGATGCATTGTTCCATTTCTCCTTACACAGATCAAATGAACATTTTTTTTTCTCTCAGATGTTTCACAGCTTTTGTACTTTCCAGAACAATAAATATTCTTTATTCTAATGTCTGAACAGTGTGGCAACTATATTTTATCCTACTAGGCATCATGTCTCGCTTAATGTTATGCTACATAGCAATTTGTGATCCGTCCTTAGCAATTGTCCAGCAGTGTACTTGGAATTCGATAAACATTTTTTTTTAAGTAGAGATCCGCTAGGAATGGGTTTTATGAAAATCGACTTCAAAACATGTTTAAGGAAACATACAGTTAAAAAAATTCCATTTTTCAACCACAATCAGACCTACAAACTTGTAATTTGGCTGCCATATTTATTTTGTCAAGTACAGATTCAATGAAAATAGATTTCCCTGAAATCGGCTCTGGAGGGGTGGGGAGTTACGGGCATGTAAAAAATAGACTTCCGGTTTGCAAGGGCCGAGGGTTGTAAGAATATTTTTTCAGTACAACCGAAAGCTTAATACTAGGACTTGGATAACTCTCAATAATTTTAAAAATGCATATAATCATATACCATTATGAAACACCCAGTGAAGCGGCCAAGTAACGGCTAGTTAAATATATATTTATATGTTACCCGTAGATATATTTATTACTCTAAGAAAGAAGCAGTAACAGTTATACAGTTTATTATATTAACCTTATTTTCTTATAGTGGTTTTCATTTTTTTCTAACGCATTCAAAAGTATTCTGAGAAAAGGGTTCATAGGATTTTTTTTTATTTGAAGAAAGATTCATGGTAAGAAAGTTTAAGATCTTCATTCTTGGATTATTCACATATTTGACCTCGTTTTTATCACTTCATGAAAGATCTAGGTCAAAAGTCAAACTGCCGAACAGTTGTATTAATTTCTAAGAATATCAATGGGTCTCAGTTGGATAGAATTTCTAAGAATTAACTGGAAAAAAAGGAATGATGTATATTTACTTTTTGATAGGTATTACAGTAATAATGGTAGTGAAATCCTTGTCTTGAATCATGACATCTTACCTAAAGAAATTCTACTGATCATGTCACTTAACCCTGCCAAAACAAATAGGATGAACTATTAATCTGAAGAAGGTGGTAACAGAACAAATTCTATTCCCGGGAGAGGTGTCATTCATTCGGAAAGCTTTGTTTTCTCGAGAATTTGTAGATTTCTATGAAATGAAGGGAGTTTTCTCTCTCTGCTTTCTATAGTTTCTACTCAGATTACCGGTGTTAAATACTTCAGTAATTAATTGTCATATTGTGGATAGGCATGATTTAAGAAAAAAATGGTTTGCTTATTTTATTTAATTGTAATTGTTTCATCAGTTTATCTTTTAGGCTTCAAGTCACAGTGTTTTGTTTTAAGAAAATTTAAGCTCTAGTTTTAAGAGCTACATTTTAAAATCAGGGAATCAAAATTACGTATAAAAATGATTATAATAAGAAACTGTGGACATGCTTCAAATGTCGGACCACTGTAATGGCAAAGAAATATTATTTCCTGTATAAAAATAAAAATAACGGAAAATATAATACAACAACATGTTGAATTCCTAAAAAAAAAGAAGAAAGAAGAACGTTTTACCATTTACAAACAATGAATAATACTGAAATAGTTATTTTATATATCAAGTATCATACACTATACTGTAGTGGTTCATTCTTAAGCAAGTAACAACCTCCGGACAGAGATGATCACTTTTGTCTAGTGGTCATGTTACTTGGCTTCGGTTCAATAGGTCGCGGGTTCCTTCCTCCGGATATGGTATGAGACCACACAATCTCATCACTGGTAAGCCATCTCGTATACCGATGACAGCAGGATTGGTCAGCCGAGCTTTATACTGGTTGAGTACATATAGAGCAATTTACATATTCATACATTATATACTTGCCTATGGGAAATCGGTTTCCTGACCTATTCCCTACCTACCACGAAATTTGAACAAAAATTTTGAATTACCCTGTATATGTTTAATAAAAAAAAAAAAATCATTTTCATCATCTTTTTCCCCCCAGCTTTTACAAAAGAGTGTATTTTAAATTATTTATTGATTATTAAGCCAACCTATAAATGGTGCGCACTCGCTTTATTTATCTTAACTAATATTCTAACAAATATTTTTAAAGCTTTCTTTATATACTCCAATAAGTTTTTAAACTATTCTTTTAGCTAATTTGCATATAAAAGATCATTAGAAGTTATTTGCGTTAATTATAAAAACCTTGCACATTCGAAGAAGCACAAAAGTATATAATCATACTTTAAATGATTTCAAAATGATTTTAAGAATAAGGAAAAAATACGAATAAAAAAAAATTCTCAATGAAGTAAACTAGGTTTTCCTTTGAATCATTTTCCTTGAAAATGAGAAAAATTGTATTTATATCTGATTTTCTAGGAAAACCAGAAATAAATACAATGATTGAAATTTCTCACATGGGTAAGCAAATACGTGTCTTTTCTTTTTACTAATAGCATTTTGAAAGAAAATTCTACGAGTCCAGGACTTTAGTTACTGATCAGTAACAACATTCATTCAACAATCTTATTGTTCGATTTCATTCTTTTTAGAGGAATATCATTCTATTTAAATAGACATGCGGGGAAAATAAACATTTCCGTAATATTTCTAATATAATAATTTATTTTGCCTCTTAACCCTTTATTTTTCAGTTCCCGTGCAAAAATAGTCCCTTTTTTTCTTTTTTTTTGCTCAATGTACTTTTAATTAGTGCAACGAGACATAAAATTGCGCAGATACTTTTTCGAAATTTTTTGCATTTTGTAAGATTTTTATAATTTGAAAAAAATAAATGGTAACTGATTACTTCAAATTAAATTGTTAATGTGTTTTCGTTAAGAATGAACATAAAAAAATAATTTCGAATTTCTTGTAATCATAAATTATTTATTTAACTGCACAGAGCAAATGTGAAAGTTATTGAAGAGAAATAAAGTACAAAAAATACACAAAAATATTAGTTCAAATTGGAAAATGTGTGGAATAAGATAAACGAAGAAAAGTTTTAGACGAAATCCTAAGAAGCGATTTTACAAGCTTTAAATTTAGAGTTTTCCGCCAAATTGTAAAACTGGCTATCTACTTACCAACCGCCATTGACAGGAATTAAAAAAACCGCGTGCTCGGGTGAATTGCAGCCCAGATGCTGAATCGAAAAAGGCGTGGCATTTAACCCATTCAGGACCCTGATCACTCATATGTGATCATGGTAAAACGATGCCTCATTTATCAAAATCGGCTGAAAGCCCCTCTTGTTCTTTCCTAGTTAAAAAGATGTGCGAGAAGAAAAATTAATTGTATGTGGCAAACAAATTTTGCTATATCCAAGGTTTAGTTATGACTTTTTTGATTACGTCTATACAACAAAGAAATAATTATTTATTTTCATACTCCTTTCACTGGACCTGAACGGGTTAATTCACGAATTCTCATAACAAAACATGGTGAAATTCCCCAGGATAACCACGAAACACATAACGAGATTACTTGGAATAAAAAAAAAAATGTTATGTTCATGAAACACGAATCACGAGCTAACTCGTAATAATTATTTTCGACAAACTTCTGACTTGGAATAACAAGACTAGTTGATAAATATTGTTTATGAAAAAATATCTTTGACACAGGAGCAGTGAGCCTATGTTCTCTTCAAAGTCAAGTACAGATTCAATCTGAGTGTTAATAGTTAATATATTTATGTGGGATTTGGAGTAACAAAGACTATTATCCGAGTGTTATTATCAGCGTGTTTACATATGGAGAAAACCACGGAGCTGTAACTATCCTTCCAACATCATGAAAATGGACCAGTGTGGAAGTGGTGTGATAGTGTGGATCGTCATGATGTTAGACGGGCCCATATAGTTATACATATATTTCAGAAAGACACCTTGACTGCTCTTAGATATAAAAATGAGATTTTAGGGCCATCTGTAAAGCTTTTCATGGGGAAAGTGGGCTCCAAATTCATTTTCATGAAGGGAAGGATAACTCTCGTTGATATAGGATTTGGCTGATCGAAGAATATCTCAAGATTGAGGATTTTTGAAGGATTCAGTGTCCAGCTAGATTTGAAGACCTGAATCTCATGGAATAGGTCTGGGATGTTCTTGGTACAACAATTGAAACTTACCTCTCCAACAATGCCAGTGGTGTAACTGAGAATAATAACGTCTCCCTCCCCTTGCAAAATCAGGTTTTGAGTAGTAAGTTGAACTTCACAGGAGACTGGATCGATGACTCGATCCTCTCTCTCTCTCTCTCTCTCTCCGCTCCCTATCTTGAAACTACAATATTGATGGTACTGTTAGCTTGGCTTGTTGGAGGAGAAGTGGCTTCATTAAGGCAAGGATCAATGGGGTAACTGGTTTCGGCTATTGGAATTGAGCATTGCTATTGATGGTAGAGTAAGCTAGCGGAGACTGCCTCAGGTTTTGAGCCCCAAACTGGAATTTATATACTTGGTGTCAGTCAAGCTTTGGGCGCTCTAGAACCATGCCTCTCTCCCACGTTGCAGGTGTTGCAGGAGTATACATTACGTCACTGGAGAATGCTTTCAGAGCTCAGAATACTTTGGGAGAAGAATGGGATTTGATGTCCCACGACTGTAAACAACCTCTTAAATAGTAAGAGAGTTCGTTTTTAGAGCTACATTGCTCTAACAACGAACAAGAAATCAAGGACTGCGTAACCCAGTGGTCAAGGTATCAGATCGTGGCTGGTCTTATCACGAGTTCGAGCCCAGTACCTCTAAAGACCCGCCGTGTAAGGGAGCTATACACGTTAAATCTGTCGAGAGCTCAAACGTCTTCCCGTTGCTGTGGTGTGGTAGCTAGGAGAGGGGGTGACAGCTCAGGTGTCATCCTCGTCACTTGACCATGGTTCAAAATGTTGAGGTCCGTCGCCAAAACCCTCGTGTAGCTGAACAGTGTGACGTTCATACTCACTCACTCGGAAGCAATCAAAACCCACGTTAAACCCACCATAAGTGTTATTTTACAGCATCATTTTTGAATTACCATGCTTCCATGAGCATAAACACCATCAAATACGAGTATCATTAATTTTTTACTATTATTTTTTTAATAATACTTTTAAATATTTTAAAGCAAATTTCTTTCGAATTGGTTAAATAGTTTTTGAAAAATACACGAAAACGTATTTGTTTCTTGACTTTTACCCACCAGTGTATATAAAAGTATTAAGTTTATTTATTTGTGTGTGTACTATGTTTAGAAAACACACTTATCATTGCAGACTTTTACAATGGATATACGAAAGTTTTAACTTCTTAGATTCCGTATTTATCTACTTCTGGTCATGTAAGGCTACAATATTTTACATAAAATCACTGTCCTAACTTTAACATTAACTTCTTCAAGACCTAAATTTGGGTGGATGGATGGAAACGAAATTGCGGACAGCTTGGCTGAGGCTGGTGCTGGCGAAACTACAACGCCTGCCTCTCCTTTTACTTATTTGGAACTATTTTCAAAGTATGAGGCAAAGAATAAGGCCATTTGGATGGTCCCATCGGTGCACCCATGGTATCAGAGCAAATGCCCTGGCGGCTCCTTGGTTCGGGACAGCAGTGGACGAGGTCAAACTGCGCTTACTCGTTTCCTTAGTGGTCATCTGTTGTCATTGACTTTTGTCGATGGCATTAAACACATTTTATCTTGTTTGGGGCTTACCATGCAGGACTTGGTTCAAGATCCCCTATTGGTTTTCGGACTTCTTCAGGGTGAATGGACTCATGACCTGATCTAGCTCTGCTGATCTCGGGAATGAGAAACAATAACAGCAACAGAACTAAATTTCAGTTCCCTTCAACGGGTAATAATTTGCGTACATTATTACGATGCGTGTACATTGTTATGAAGTAAGCCTTTGAACACGTGGTTTAACTTAAATATCAATGGCGATGTAAATCGTGACTTGGATCACTGAGCTACCGCAACTGCATTTTGGGTGAAGAATACATTAATACTTTTCCTGATACCGTATTTATGCTATTTACAATGAAGAACACAGATTACATGTTTAAAAGCAACTTATAGTGAAGAAAAAAAAAGTAAGCAAAAATTTAGCATTAAAATGAGTTGATTTATTGATTCTTTTGATTAATGTCACTTTTATTTTAGAAGTAACATGATAGTTACTGGCTACGTCACCCATGTTGGAACCCCACACTCCGAACTAAGTCATCATAAGAACTTTAAACCTTGTCGTATTTAATGTGCATTAGGCCCTGTATAAGGTGAGCCTTGAGAAGTATGGAAAAGGGCTTCAAACCATATTTTTTTCGTTCCGGTTCAACTCTAAATATATATATCGGTTCAGTTCCGGTTTTCGTTCCATCAAATATAACGGTTTTCTGTTTTCGGCTCCCGAATGAATAATTTCATTTTATGAATATTTTTATTTGTTCTAAAAATATAATGCTATCATAAACAAAAAAAATGTTCTATCAAAATTCAGAAGTTTTTATTCTTTTTAAATTTGTACACTGAACGAATTGATACAATTAACCAGCATGTACGATACGAGCGTTGAGCTGAGAACGGTGAACATTGGTATAGTTAACCATTATTAAAATTGCATTTGACAACTAGCTTTATGATTTTGTCGATTTTGAATACCCTCGTCACTTTACACTTGCTGCTCACATCGTTCACTTGGCATTTCAATAATTATATAAAAATGTGTTTATTGATCTATTTAACATATGAACATTGCTGAACGGAAATAAACCTATATTTTTTTTCGGTTCAGTTTCGGTTTTCGTTCCGAAAAAAATAACGGTTTTTTCCCGGTTTTCGGTTCAGTTCTGGTTCAAAACCCTGGTGTGGAGACAGGAAACCTCGACTCAACAGGAACAACATCGGTCACGAATTCGTGGTAATTTACAGTTCAGCTACCATGGCCACATATTAAAGCAGGACGCAAATATGTTACATTATAGTTACACGTCTGACAAATTTAAATGTATTTCTGATGCAATAAAAGGTAAAACCAAATAAAATATTTCATTCGTTTCACATAAATTAATATAACAATAAATGTCCTTTACGATATAAATATTAAAAAATTTATGTTTTATACTACAGTCGGGCCTCTATATAACGAAGTCGCTAAATCCCGGAACAAAGTTTGTTGTAGGGAAAATTCGTTATACAGAGGTTCATCTTTTATATATAATACACTTTATAAAACGCATAAAACACACAAATATTATAAATTCATAAACACTATATATTAAAAAAAGTAATTATGTACACTTTTTTGTAAATTAATATATATTTATTTTATATACCTTACCCATCAAAAAAAAAGAAATAAAGAAAAACTGCAAAGAAATCAAGAAAAAAGAATGTCGAAAATTCACTGTATTTTCAATATTAAGAAAATAATTTTATACTAAAATTAATGAATTTTAAGAACATTTTATAATTCAAAACATAGAAGTAATATTAAATATATATTGTTTTATAATTAGAATACGGGTACATGGGACAACTCCATTGAGGGTTGAAAGAGGATATCGAAGATGAAGTGAACTGGTCAATAGGTGTTAAGGGTTGCACTTCTTGGATGAAACGTCCAGAACTCTATGGCTCTCGGCGAGTTAGGATCTAATAAAACCAGTTCAAGATTTATGACCTCCATTTTAGCCACCTTAAAATGTGTTATGGGGACTTGGTACCCCTAAAATCAAAACCTACCGGTTTTTTATTTTCATTTAATCTTATTCTTTGCATTATTATCTTTCGATTGATATACACTCTGTCGCAAAAAATATATGCACCCAGAAGAAATCAAGCTACAATCACGAAACTCGGCAAGAATGTAGTCTGGTAAGAGATATGCAAATGATTAAAATTTCGAAGCCAATGAGACAAGGCTAAGTGTGCTATGCGCATATTAGTTGCGCAACTGGGAGAGTTTAAAAGCATGAGTACGAGCGCCGTACGGCTATCCAAACGAATCTGATGACTTTGATAGACGATATTGAGACTTAGGATGCCTCTAAGACGTAACCGGCAGCAGTACGAGCAGCTGACGGACTTTGATAGGGGCCGTATAATAGGCCTCAGAGAAGCAGGTTGGTCGAATAGACGTATCGGCCGCCACCTCGGTCGGGAGCGATATGGTAGTTGCTCGGTGTTGGCAACAGTGGATCACAGAAGGTAGAGTGTACCGTCGCGGAGGGTCAGGACGTCCCAGGAACACAAATGATCGGGAGGATCGTGCAATCAGAAGAGTGGCCACTTCGGCACCAACAACGTCGCTAGCATCGATTCAACGCCACTTACCTCCTTCCAGACATCCAGTGCCATCAAGAGAAACCATAAGGAGACGACTGACCGAAGTTGGCTTGAGGAGCCGACGTCCGCTAAGACGCTTACCACTGACACCACATCATAGGCAGTGTCGACTGGATTTTGCCGACCTCGGGCATCTTGGAGTGTGACAGACTGGAGACGTGTCATCTTCAGTGATGAATCCCGATTCAGTCTCAGTGCTGATGACCACCGCACACGTGTCTGGAGGCGCACCGGCCAGCGGTCCGATCCGGCATTTATTGTCGAGCGGCATACAGCAATTTCACAAGGTGTGACAGTGTGGGGAGCAATTTCTTGGGACACACACGATCATCTTTAGTGGTCCTTCAAGGCACTTTGACAGCTCGCAGATACGTGGACGATATTTTAACGCCGATTGTGCTACCCATGCTATCAAGTCGCCCAGGTGCCATTTATCAACAGGATAATGCTCGTCCACATACTGCGCGACTCTCCCAACAATGTCTTCAAGGATATTACGTCCTACCATGGCCTGCCAGGTCACCAGATCTT
Organism: Trichonephila clavipes; assembly: GCA_019973935.1. Classification (NCBI taxonomy): domain Eukaryota; kingdom Metazoa; phylum Arthropoda; class Arachnida; order Araneae; family Nephilidae; genus Trichonephila; species Trichonephila clavipes. Next base: position 2,513,936 of record BMAU01021255.1, read on the forward strand.
TCGCCAATAGAGCATGTCTGGACGCGCTGGGAAGGCAACTGCAGCCGTCCCGAGATACAGGAGAATTAACTGCGCAGATGCAAAGACTATGGCAGGATCTTCCACAGGGGGTCATAAGTGATTTAATTGAATCGATGCCACGCCGAATTTCGGCTTGTATAGCTGCCAGAGGTGGCTTTACTACTTACTGATTTTTAACCTTTCGCAAGCTGTAACCGCTTAATAAAATGATATTTTGTTCTGAATTTTTAATCATTTGTTTATTTTCATATACACTACATGCATACCAAATTTCGTGAATGTAGCTCAATTTCTTCTGGGTGCATATATTTTTTTGCGACAGAGTGTATCACTTGTGCATGTCAGAAAGTTAGAAGTGGAATAAAACTTCATTTGAAAACAAATTAGGCGATTCAGCCACACCCCTTTTAGGAAAAAAAAAAAAGCTAAAAAAGGGTTTTGATAAAAAAATCTAATTTATAAAGAGAAATAATAAAATTAAAAAATAATGTGCAAAAATATAAAGCAGAATATTTCGAGGCAATGCATACAATCATTTTTTTTTTCTTTGTGAAATGTGTGCATGTAAAATTTTTAAATTAAGGCATTTTATATTAAAAAATTTTATAATTTCAGTACTTTTCCTGATATATTTTCATACAAATGTAATACTTTAATATTATAAGAAGAAAAACAGCTAAAATTTCTGTCGTGACAGAAAAAAAAAAATTTGTTAACGTTTTTCTTGAATTTCCTTGTGCAATTAATACTCTCTAAAAGTTGATCATTTATAAAAATGTGGGTTGAAAAAATATAAAAATGCAATTATTTTAAAGAAAAACGTATGACTAATATCTTAAAGTGGTATTTTAAGTTTAATTAAGCTTATAATAATTATTTCTTCAGAATTATAAACTTTAAATTGGTTTTTCTCAGTTTGTGTTTTTCGAAACCTTAGTGCATTCAAAATGCTACTCCTTCGACAATTATTTACCAATCACTTCCATTTTTTCCTGCGTGTTAAAAATAAAGCATGTAATAAAATTAGGGATCCGTTTTGCTATAAACTGAATACTTTTTTAAAAAAATAATAAAATGTAAGACATGTTGGCTTTTTCGTTGATTTTTAGCCTGTATATCAACATTTTATTTTTTTTCTTCTCAAAAACGAATGAAGTTATTCTAAAATCGATCCCTAAAGTTGTTTAGAACATCCATAAGAATATTATAAAAAAATTTCAGGTAAAAAAATTAATTTTTACAAAAGGAGTAGAGGATTTTAAAATTTTCCCAATTTTCTTCAAAAAATTTAAATTTTCAAAATTGTGTGAATAATATATGAAAATTTTCATCTGGTATCATTTTCTTGAATAGAAGCATTGTATAAAATGCTAAAATATAATTTTTAAATACGTAAAAAAAATTTTGTTCAAAGGGTACCAAGTCTTCTTAAGAGAGAAAGAGAGAATAACTTGAAATTTTTTTAGAAATACTTTAAAAAAAGGGAGAACAAAAATTGAATCACAAAAGAAAAAGTTCGTTTTATAGAAAATGCACTTCACTATAGAGAGGTTATTTTACGAAGAAAATCGTGAAAAGTTCAAGGTTCCAGGAAAAAGTTCGTTATATCGAAAAAAATCACAATATAGAGGTTCGTTATATACAGGTTCGGCTGTACTTATTTGAGAAGTAGTTATAAATTTTTGTTCTCACAAAGTGCAATTTTTTACCCTGAAATGTATCATTTTTCCTTTAAAATCGAAATCCTTTTATATTTTAAGATTTTTTTTTGCTTCGCATTGAATTCTAGAAACTAACCAATTCAAGAGTTTAAATATCTATGAAGTAATCATTTGTGTGTTCAAGGAGCTTGTATGTGTGTGTTGAAAATTGAACTTGAAAAAGTTTCTTGCCTTCTCTCCAAAGAGCGATAAATACCTTAGCGTAGCAAACCGTCTTAATGTTGCGGGCACGATAGAAAGAAGTTCCAAGTCCGGCGATTTGGCGCCGAGAACCAGATTAATTGCCAAGATCGACGTTACAACTGCGTCTAAGTGGGCAAATATTTTATTTATTTATTGTTTGGGTTATTTATTTTTTTACATGTCACCTGCTGCTTATTTTTTACGGCTCACCTGTTATTATAAACAAAACTTTACTGGAAGAGGGCTGCTTTAAAACTTCTGCATCGACACATTTATTTTTCAAATATAAATTAGAAAAATTATAATTTCATGATATTTCACAGTATCTTTAAAATTTCAGAACAATAACATTTCTTACTAAGTTAAATTAACTAGTAGAAAGTTATTAAATTACTGGGTTTTTTTAAAATATTTTTTATATGTGGTTATTTCCTCTTAAATATAAAAAAAAAAAAAAAAAAGGAATTCAATAATATTTTTAGATTGGTTTAGACAGTATTCTATTCTTTATGACATGCAACGACTTTTTAATTTGTTTTCTACTTTTAGTTTTATTGACCCTTCTTCCTAGTGAAATAATTTTTTAAAGTTACAAGTAACGTTTTTCTGTCCGTTCTAAATAAAAGATTATTTAACAAGCAGAAATATTATAACCTTAAATGACATTTTAAGGAAAATACATGGATGGGGGGGAGAGAAAGTTCCTTCAGCCCTCCGAGAAGCAAATTAGATATCACTTCATTACCACTACAATTCTTGAAATTCTAAATTGAATATTCAATTCATGAAATAATTGTAAAAGATGAAAGAAAAAAGCGTGGAAAGTATAAATATAGATGAAACATTAAATTATAATTTATTTAAAGCATACAAATCATAAACGCATTTTTTTCTAAATATCCACACAATTCTAAGAGAAAATTGGAGATTCTAATGTTTCACATGCAGGCTTTTGATGGAATCACAAGTTTTAGACAAAAAAGGGCATAACTTTAGAAAATTTGCATTCCAAAAATGCTCCGTAAAAACAAGTGGCCACGGTAACTCAGTGGTTACTGATACTAGCTAATAGCCAAAGTGTCAGGAGTTCGAACCCTTGAGCCACTGAAGGCCCTATGTGTACAGGGACTGATGCACGTAAATCTGCTGAAGCTCAAAGTACTCCCGTTGGTGTGGTGTGGAAGCTTGGAGATAGAGGAATACCAGATGAGGTGTCCTCGTCACTTGGCAGAGGTATAAAATTTTGAGGTTCGTTACCAATAACGCTCGTATTGCTTTATTGTGCGACGTTAATAATAAATCACTCACTTATTAAGGTAAGCGAACAAGCAAAAAATATCTAAATACACTTTTGCTTAATGTACAGTGAAATATACACTAATGGACAAAAAAAAAGCGCCCCAAGAAATAATTGCGGGATCGTAACGAAACTCGGCATGAAAGTACATATCGAGGAGATATGCAAAAGATTAGAAATGCAGCGTGATTGCAGCATAAGACAGGTAACCAAAGCTTGTTTGAGTGTGCTGAATCTTTTACAAATGAAGAGCTGAGGTAGACATGCCATTATGCCGTTTTCGAAGACAACATGAGCAGCTGTCGCAGTTTGAGAGGGGGAGAATCATCGGCATGAAGAAAGCTGGGTGGTCAGCTAGGCGAGTAGCTCGTCACTTAGGCCGCTTTGATTGTGTTGTGAGGAGGTGTTGGGACCAGTGGATCCGACAGATGTCATTTACACGAAGACCAGGCTCAGGACGCCCTCAACAGACCAGTCGTCGAGAAGACCACCACATTGTAAGAAGTGCATGCGTACAGCCAAATGCTTCATCGGTTGCCATCCAGGCACAGGTAGCACCTTCATTAGGGGTCCCTGTGTCTTCTCGAACCATACAAAGGCGCTTGGCTGAAGGACATTTGGGATCGCGGCGCCCATTAAGCGTGCTGCCCTTGACACCCACCCATCGACGCCTCTGTTTGGAGTTGTGCCGCGCACGAGGAAACTGGACTGCAGCGGAATGGAACCAGGTTGTATTTAGCGACGAATCCAGATTCAATCTCAGCAGTGACGACAATCGTATTAGTGTGTGGAGATCCCGTGGTGAACGCCTCAATCCTGCCTTTGCTTTACAGCGACACACCGCTCTCAAAGCTGGTATGATATGGGTGCAATTGCCTACAATACACGGTCACCCCTAGTATTGATCCGTGGCACCATGACAGCCCAGCGATATGTCCATGACATCCTGCAACCACATATGTTGCCGTTCATGCAACGGCTTCCAGGAGCCATTTTTCAACAAGACAATGCTCCGTCTCACACGGCAAGGATGTCACAAGACTGTCTCCACACTGTTACTACCCATCCTTGGCCTACATGATCCCCAGATTTGTCTCCAATCGAGCATTTCTGGGATCATTTGGAACGGCGAGTTGGGCAGCCCACGAGTTTGAACGAGTTTTAAGAGTTCAGCCCAAGTCAGATATTCTTGAGAATATCAATCAAATTCGGGAAAATAAGTTTCCACTTCTCACTTTCATGAAAAACTCCATTCGTACAACGAAATATAATATCATACAAGTGTACTTAAGCAGATTTATAACACATTTTAAATTTTAATTGTTTGCATGCCCTAATTTCATGAACTAGAAGCTATAAAAAATTATTTGTACTCTATGAAATATTTTCTTTGTGTTAAATTAAAAGTTAAAATAGAAGAATATTATAGTGATGAGTTTAGCAAGTGGGGGGTAAGACATGATTACAGTGAGTGAGTGAGTGAATATTAATGTCGCAGTGTGTTCAGCTACACGAGGGGTTTTGGCGACGGACCACGTAATTTTGAATCATGGTCAAGTGACGTGGACGACACCGACATGATTACAGCCATGATTCCTTTAAAACCTCTAAAGCGCTCATCTCAGCTTTTTCTTACATATTTTTATTTATTTATTTTGAAAATTTTCATGTAAGTTTAAAAACATATTTAACAAACTATGTATACAAGGAAGCAGTGGCACACACAGAAAATTTTCAAGGAGTTCAAGGAGCAAGTTCAAAATTTCACTATTTTTGTATAATGCTCCAATACGCCACCCAACATATTCTTTTGATTTTGTCGATTTGGGGGAACAAAAAAACAGTTAAAAAATTTATTATTGAATGAATAATTAGCATTAATTAATAGAATAATTATTATAATAACAAATGCTTAATTAAATTTTACCTACTATATACATAGGATTATAATTAATAAAAAAAAACAAGGGCTAAAGAGGGATGGCTCCGGTCCCGGGGACCCTCCGTTGTGTGCGCCACTGAAAGGAAGTTGTATCTTTTCTAGGGAAAAAAAGTAAAACGATAGAAAGTATTAAAAACACAATATTTGAAGAAAGGAATATTTATTTTAAAATCCCTCGGTCATTGGGCGTAAATTCTTTTTAAAATATTTTAGTTTGATGTACTGAAAGAATAAATAGTTCTAAGGCTGTCTGATAGTTTGTATAAACTTCTTAAAAGAAGTATGCAGCCATTTCTTAGATATAACAAAAGAAAATGTCTTCGAGTATGTGTTGAAAGAAGAAAAAACTTAGAAATAGCCTACTTCAAAACGACAGTTCCAATCTTCTTTTGTTGAAAGAAGTCGATAAATCATCTTTTCCTCCACTTAGCACTAGCTATTTGCCCCTTTATTGCCTACATCTTTTAATTACTTGTTTTTAAAGAGGGTTGAAACTGCCATTTATTTTTTTTTCATTTAAATCTCTTATTCGGGTGATTCCTTCCCAACACTTCTTGAATCCTTATCAGCAGAAAAAGGAAATAGGGAAGAAGACTAGATCGGTTTCATTAGAATAAATTTTTGAATTATGTTATCGAAAGTAAGAAATTCAAAATAAATTTAATACAGTAGGACCCCGATTTAACGAATTCATCGGGACCGAACTATTTATTCATTAAATTGGGATTATTCGTTATTTTGGGGTCCAAAAAAATACAAATATTATGCACTAACCTTTTGGAAACTCCATAGTAAGCAACTACACAAAAAATGTCCATTGTTAGATATTACACAGTTTTTATTCAGCAGTTAAAAATACTACTAGCGAATTATTATCCACCAAAAAAGAATTGAAAATTTAAAAATACTGATTAATATATGCTTTACAAGCTTTTTGATTCCTTACTCGAAAGAGCTCCTTCTCGATTTTGCTACTTACAAGGAAAGTTTTTCTGTTCCGGACAAGAAGTATATATCATTTGAAAAGATATATCCATTTTTTTTCTAATCGAAACCAATAAAAAAAATTGTTTTCGACTATTGAAATAACTCGTTGATTCTGCGTTTAATATTCGTTAAATAGAAGTTTTTACAATCATTTTGATCGGGGTAAAAATATTCGTTAAATCGCGAAATTCGTTGTATCGGGGTTTGTCAAAGTGTGGTCCGAATGTAATTTTTTTCTAAATTGAGACTCAGATTACATTACGAATTTTAAGCGTCCCAAACAACTAAGATCGCGGAGGGGAGGTGTTTAGAAAATAGATAGCGCTTTTTGAACAGTCGAGGTATACAATTTTTCCCCTCTATAGAGCAGGGGAGTTATGCATATGACAAGGGAGAAAACGCGAGAGTAAGCTTAGTTTAAAGCAGATTTTAGCTTGATACTTTTAAATGAAAAAACATCTCATTTGCCACTGCGTAGAGAAACTTCACATAACCTGTCTCAGAAATGCTCAGTTCTACAGTGATACAGCATAATTTAAAGGATAACATAATATGCCGGTGGTTATATGAAAGGCTATTCATTATCACATGCATTTAAATATACAAAACTGTCATTTCTTTTGTGCTGCCTCTTTTCAGTAGGGTAAAAAAAAAAATTGAGGAATGTGTTGCCTTAGATTGATTACAATTTGGTTTTGTAATTATACATTCATTAAAATGTTTCTTCATTCTTTTTAACTCTATTTTCTCTTCTAGTTTATTTCTATCCAGTAATTTTCACAAATAAAGAAGGAGGTTTGTGCCTTTAAGCATTGTATATCCATGAAATCTTAGTCCTTCAACTTTACTCTGACCCTCCTAACTTTGTCCTTTCCTATTTTCTTTTTCTTATTTGATTTTTTACTCCGAGTTAGATTTCAGTGTGTATTAGCTTAATATATATATAAACTAAACTCAGTGGCGCAACAGCCAATGAGGGCTAAGGTCTACTGTGCCCATCGCAGTATTCGTGACCTTGGGTGCTGAGGTGTATGAGCAATTGTTTCGGCGAGGTGGTCAGTCTCACGCGAAACCCCCAGTGTTTAGTTCTCAAGCAAGCTTATCAAGCATTTATCGACCCACTGAAGAGCTGAAAGGCTGAGTTGACCTTATCCAGCCCGGTATTTAAATCCTGTACCTGTGCAGGGAAAGAGTGATACGCTACCACTCAGCCACTGTAGGCTTCATGTGTGTGTGTGTGTGTGTGTGGTGTGTGCGTGATTTACTGAATTTCATTATTTCATGCATTTTGTTTAATTGACTTAGAGCTTCTCAATAATTTATTTTGTATATTTACTTAATTTGATAAAAAAATTTGCTTTTCAATAAATATTGGAGATTGTTTTTCTCATCAATAAGTTTTTTTTGTTGTTTGACTATTTTTCTTCTGTAGTAAACTTTATTATAACTAAATTTTTTTAAAAAACTATAATCATTATGATGTATAACTTGCAAATTAAACGATTGTTGGACACTGGTTTTTAAGCATTTTATATTTCCTATTTGAATTCTATTTAATCCGATTGAACAAAAGTTTAAGCTTCTTAATTTATTACTCTTGTTTATTGAACTGAAAATTTTAATTTAATAAATAAGAATAAAAAAATGTGTAATTGGTATTTAACCCAATACATTTTTTGTATACTCAAATGGAAGTAAATGCATACTTAACAAAAATTTTCAAACTCTATAGAGATCGCTTTTGAATGGGTCAATTATCTATACAATAAAAGTACTTCATTAAATTGTGAGTAATGTTCAGTATATTTTTTTGAATAAGATTATCTTTCGAAGAAAAAATTATTGTCAGCTTAGTAAAAAAATGCAATAAAATATATTTTATGACGCGGTGACTAGAGCGAGGGAATTAGGAAAATTGTGAAAGAAATTGACATGTATATAAAAATTTCATTTTAAAATACATAATTTACGTACTGAAAATATAAACTATCATTAATTTGTTCGCATAGAAAAGATACTTAAGGGAGTTTAAAAGAAATTGCATTTATATAAGACATAACATTATGACTTTTTATTATTCAAGCAAGTAAAGTAAAAAAAAATATGGAAAAATTGCATTTTTTTTCTTTTTTTTTTCATTTCTTTTCAAACAATTTTTGGATTGAGTTGGGATTTTCTTTTCAATAGAACTTTCCCAATTTCATATTCCTAACGACTTAATGGTAAAGAATATAAAAATATTTTATTAATCTTTCATAATGGAATAAGTTTGTTAGTTTTCTTTTTAAAAAAATGAGTACCATTTTCGTATTACTTGACAACATTATATTACCAATAAGTAAATTTGTGTGACTTTAATTTATCATTTAGAATAGATTTTAATGTTCTTATACTGTTTGTTTTTTCAAAATTATTTGTGAATACGATTTTTATAAACATTATTTTATTACGTTAATTAAATCAAGTTAGTATACACAGTCAATAGATTATTTTCTCATGATAGCTAAATGAATATTGATTTTTGTTAAACGCGTATTCTCCATGACTGTGGATGTTTCAATTTTCGCAAAAAAGTAATTAGAACATGCTATTCTTTGCGTAAGAGAGTAAAATGGAAGCCCTTACGATCTACGCAAAGAATTTTTAAAGTTTTTTTTTTTTTTTTCCGAATTTATTTCTATTTGTAAATCTTTATTTCGTTAGAGAGCATATTAGTTTGGAGTTTAAAGGAAAGGAAATCGTTAATCATATAAACCCTAAAATTGCATTATATACATTCCTTGTTCTAAATATGCATTGTAAGCATTTTAGAACATTGGAACATAAATGTTAAAAAAAGAAAAAGAAGCAAAGAAATAAATGAATTACATCATCCTGAAAAAGTTGAAAAAAAATAGCTGTATGAGAAAATTTAGAACTGGAAGCAGCATTCAATAGCAAAATAACTTAACGGAAAATTACATTTTTTTCATACGATTGTAAATATAAAATTCACAAAATAATTTTTCAGTAGTGACATAAGTCATTAAGAAAAAAATATATGGTATGTACCTTTTGTCAGCAAAATTTTCTCTACACACACAAAAGTTCTAACTTCTGTAAGGTTAAATATAATATTCAAAGGTGTTTGAGATAAGTTGATGATTACAATGGGTTTTTATCGCTTGATCATAACTTATTGCTAAAGTTGCTTTACAAGTATAATGAGAACGCTGCTGTCTCTATTTGTTAGAGACCACATGTTTCGCTGTAAGTTCAACTACTTAGAATATATTATTGAAAATACATTTGAAACGCGAGAGAGCAGATTTACAGACTTGCTTTATCAAGACTAAAGTGTCGTCTATACAATACATTGTAGTTTGGAATTTTTTAAGTTACTTTTTAAGGCTGTCATCGCTTAGTGATACAAAATAGGCCCCAAATTTGGAGTATTTTTTCAGATATAAAAGTACTCCAAAATCAGTGTTATTTTCTGGCTTCACTTTCCGATAGAAGGCAGGATATTTTTTCACACTACTCATTTTTGGAGTGGGCCCCATTGAGACTAGAGTTTAGAAAAAAAATTATTTTTGTACGCAACTCGACGAGTTCTTTCGAATGGTGTATTATTTGTTTTGTGGAAATTCGTGTAAGTTTTGGAGTTATGGACCCTTCTTCTGATTCGGGACCCCCTTCTATAGGGGCAGGGGGAGGGCTTTTACACCAGAGCCATGAAATTAAATTTTTTTTAATGTATCTTATATCTACAATGCAAATTAAGATTAAAGAACTGTAGAACTTCCCATTAAAGTACTGTAGAGATATTATAATTACTTTATTGAAATTTTAATGTAAAATCATATATCAGAGGCTTGGGGTAAGGTGGTTTCATTATAAAATATTCACATAAAAAACTAGGAATAAAAATTCCAAAATTGAAATGTTTCAAAATTCTATCAAAATTCGGTTCCGCAACTTAATTTTATACAAATACACTACTGTTTATGGAAAATGCAACACCGTGAAGGGATCATCAGAATTAAATGAACTTTGCAGCAAATATCAATTATAGGATGTTAAGTAAAATAGTAAAGGTTCAGAGCCACTGCGCATGCATGGCGTGGAAAGTATCCTCTCAACTGATGCGGAAAGCGTATAAATAGAGGGCTGTAGTGGAACGTTGAAAATAGTTAATGATTATTTGTTAATGGCGAACGTTTAGTGAGACCTAAGTATGCCTCCACGACGAAATAAGGAGAAATTCCAACAACTTACGAAGTTTGAAAGTGGGAGGATTATCGGCCTTCGAGAAGGAGGATTCCCCTATCGCGCAATAGGAGCTCGTGTGCAGTGGAACAGTTCCACAGTAATTGCGAGTTTGGAAGCAGTGGACCGATGAGCACACCGAAGACCTCGAAAAACTGGCAGTGGACGACGGAAGGTGACTTCAGCGCGCGACAATCGGCACCTGCTCCGCATGGTGGTGAATGACCGTACAGCTTCCTCCAGGAAGTTGGCAGCACGTTGGTCAACTGCTACATGTGTACTAATGTCGGCTTCGTCAATTCGTCAAAGTCTGCTGCACCGTGAATTGCGTGCAAAGGTGCCTTTATACAGGATCCCCCTCACGGCAAACCATCGACGGCAGCATCTGTAATGGGCTCATGAGGACAGAGCCTGGCAAGCTGATTTGCACCAAGTTGTATATTCAGATGAATAAAGCTGCAATTTTGTGGGACTATGATGGCCTCATTCGTGTTAGACGCTATGCTGGTGAACGCTGCCTTCCAGAATGCGTTATCGTACGACATAGTGGCCTAACATCCGGAGTTATGGTTTGAGGTGCGATTTCTATCATGGATGATTCAATTTGCTACAAATTGAGGATAATCTCAATAGCAACAGGTACGTCTGTGAAGTGCTCTACAGCCTTATGTCGTTCCCTTCCTTCAAGGCATCCGTGGAGCTATCTCTCAGCAGGATAATACACGCCCACATGTTGCAAAGACCGTTCGAGACTTCTGTTTAGCCCAACACATACAACTTCTTCCTTGGCCCGCTTATTCGCCGGATATGTCACCTATTGAGCACGTGTGGGATTTTGTTGGTTGGCGTCTCGCTCGTGATCCACGTCCTGCAGCTTTAAAAGACAAGCTTTTGCTGCGCATACAAGCAATATGGAATTCTCTTCCACAAGTAGACATTCAAAATCTGTTTGACTCCATGCCGCGTCGTATAGCAGCACTTGTTGCAGCGCATGGTGGCTACACCAAATACGGATTTCGGACACTTAAATTTGTTTTTTTGCTTTGAAAATTTCGTCATTTATTTGTACTAATACAAGTTGTTTGTGCATTAAATTTCCATTAATTCCGATGATTCTTTCATGGTGTTGTGCTTTCTTTATAAACAGCAGTTTATATATGGCAAAATTCCTTAAACCAGACCAACCAGATATTTTGTCATATTGACTATTATTAAATGAATTTTAAATTTCCTTCTTAAGACAAAACCGCTTGCTTAGTTCAATCACACTCTCCACTAAACTTCTGTGATAATTTCTAATAAAGTAACATTTTTTGAAGTCTCTGTGTATTTAAAGGTTTTGTCCAGTGTGAGGAGTTTTATTTATATGCTCACAAACACACTCACACATCGCGTAACCAGCATTTGGTTTATCTCTAAAAAAACAGACTCTTTAAGTAAATAAAAATAACTTAAGATATAACACTGTGTCAAATAAGGCTCTGTTGGGAACACTTTTCTTTAATAAGCAACAGATCATCTCATTTTAACTCAAATGCGATGACCACTTATCTTCTGCCAAACAGCATTTTAATTATCCTTTTACAGCAAAGATATACTTGTTAAGTACAGGTTCAATATATGGATGACAAAGAAATTGTATGAATTCTTAAAGATCGCATTTTTAAAATTAGTTATTGAGAATTTTATTTTACTACACCCTCTCTTTCAGAAATAATGTAGAATACATAATGATAAACATTTTTTCTTCTTAACTCTAATTCAAAATAGTGATAAAGAAAATACATTACCATACTTTAAAAATTACGCTAATCATGCATGGGGTTTTGGAATGAAATTTCAATGATACAGTTGGCATCGGCATTTATTACAATAACAGGATGCATTATAAATTTAACAGGGATTTTTTTAATTGAACTGTAAATTCTATAGCATTGAAACTAAAATAAATTAAAAAGTATGTTAGTAAAATTATATGATGTACTTCCATTTTTGGGGGGAGAGGGGGGAGAGGTGCAGTAGGTTAAAAAAAATTGTTATTTTTTCCAAATCGCACCTGAAAACCTTCTTGAATATTTAACGTAACTTTCATCATTCTAATCTTAGGTATCTGACGGAATCTAGACTTGAATCTAATTATACTGATGCCAACGAAAACTGCAAGAAACTTGAAGCCTATCTTGACAATTTACAGTAGTATTTTTTAAAATTCGAATGGAGATTTGATCCTTGAATTGAGGACGTATACATTTTTTGAAGCATTTTTCATTATATTTACATAAAATACAGTTAATTAAATTAATATTTTCATTATAAATATTTGAAACGAGGAATTGAATGGATATATTATTTCTAGTTGAAGTAAAACGAATAATCTCAATAAAAAAGAAAATAAATAAATCACGTTATTTCTTTTTAAGGTAAAACCTATCTGTGTTTTTACTTCCACTGAAATCTACATACCTACCGACGGTACTTACAAATACCAATCGCTTTAAAATTACATAGAATAACCATTTTTACGAATACTCTGACGATACTTAAAAGGAATATTCTTTTAAATTCTCTCTTCCAAGATATATACCAGCACGAGTTGTGTGATGAGTATTTTGGCGGGAAAGGCGAATAGTTTTATAGCAGAAGTAGCATTTTCAGCTAACAGTTTGATCAGATGACGAATATTGTCATTTCTGTACCGAAAAAGTAATTAATGTCAATAAGTAAGAGTGTCTTTGTTTATGTTAATGAAGACCTTAGAAAACGATTTGACTATTTATTTTAAGTCAACAGTGCATATGATTAATTTTACAGCTTGTGGTGACCCCCCTAGGTCTCACCTTGAACACCAAGATTAATATGAGGCAAAGAACCACTAAGAGCCATTTTGAATAATAATAATATTTATATATTATTATAATTTTCTCAAAAAAATATCTGATAACATATAATAATATTATGTTACGTCGCTTAAAGGGATTTGCCTTTATATTAAATTAAATTATTAAGAATGCAATTAATTAATAATTAAGCTCAAGCTCAAATAAGGTCTACCGAAATAGGAGATCCGAGAAATACACGTATTCGAATTCTTAACTTTCATTAACTTTAACTAAGTCGCTTAAACTGACGCTTATTTTAAGCGTACGTAAATTATATTTACCGCTGGCTTATATCAGCTTTCTGGTACGTCTCGCAGCGCGACGTCTTCACGAATCTAATCTCCTAGAATCTTCTAGTAATGCATTTAAAGTTACTAGCTCAATAGCCTTCCATCATCTCTTGCTATCTCGCAACGCTCGACTTAAATACCTTATCTAATTTAAATATCCCGTTCATCTTTTTGGAGTTGATTGGAAATAAACGCGAATTTATATTCCCCAAAAAGACGCCCAAGAAGATTAGTGGAAAGGTTCCGTACAGATTCGTCACAAGCTGAATAACTTTGTGGTACTTATAAATACTGACAGTGCACTGGATGTTAGAGCAAGAACTTTTCCGTCCATGTGTCTTATTGTTGTTTTTTGTTGTGTTGTAGAGTCATCACTATAGTGCAGTAGACTTATACTTTTTTTGCATTTTTTTTGTCTTAACTTATTCATTTTGCTTTTTTATTGTTTTATTTTAACGTTTCTAAAATGTTTAACTTTGAATGTGAGCACGGTTTTTTTGCTACACAATTAAATAAAATATATATTTGTATTTCAAAAATTAGTAACATTTTAATTTCTTTATGTGTAACTGAGATACAACAATAATAGGAGAATTTCAAGGTGCTATTATTATTATTATTATTATTATTATTATTATTATTATTATTATTATTATTATTATTATTATTATTATTAGAATGTCTGGAAAAAAGAAGCTCAGTCTTGAAGAGGCTTTGGATTTATTACAGAATCTACCATTTGGAATCAGTGATGCATTAACAGATGATTTTTAAGATGATGGAGTCCCAGCAAATAATCTGCCGGAATTTTCGTTAAATTATTAAGATGACGATCAAGACTCAAGGTGCAGTAGTTCATATTAAGAAAATATAGCATTTCTTACCCCAGGATGCAGTGTTTTATAAAAAATATTCAATCAAAACCTCACTCAAAATGCACAACGTGTAATGAATTTCTGTGTATTAATGACAAGAAAAACCGTTTCTACGAATATCATCAAATTAAGTTTATGTGTAAAAGCTGTTTTTAAGTTGTGAGAAACTTCCTCCCAAAGTTTCTCTCTCACCTACCTAAGGGTGTGGGAGGAATGAATGCAGAACCAGAGAATTCCATAATCACAATTATTTATTTAGTCAAACAACTTAACTAACAACAATCTATTCTCTAAGTGAATGTCTAATGAGTAGTACGGAGAAAGCAATGATTATTAAGCAAATATGTGGAATCAACTTATGTAACACTCAATGTAATCCTCTCTCTCTCTCTATCGTTGATTCCTATCCTCAAATCTACTAATCCCAGTGGCAAAACACCACTCTTAACCTTTACATGCGAAAGTAAACCTTATTCAATCTTATCAGCGTATAGAATGTACCTGCTTCCTACCTCCTTCTCAATAATTCCAAAACTCTGACTTTATATAGTCGAACTAGTCTGAATATAACGCTTTCTTCTTGAGAGGGATGGCTGGGAATTAGACGCGAATGCTAGCCCAAAGATTCCCCAAGAGGATTAGTGTGAAGTTCGCGTAAAGATCCGTCACAAAGTGTAAAAAAAGTAAGTAAATTTTAAAAATTTAATAATCTTTAAAAATAAATATTTTGTGCTGTAAAAGTATTAGTGTTCTGTGGTTATTTAGCATTTTTAAGAATTTAAAATGCGTTAAAAAAGTCATTCGGTCTTTTCGTATTATAAGAATATTTTAGTCCTTTGCGTGCAGACGGTACTTTAAAATATCAATTTAATTAATTAGCTAACAGTTTAAATTTCCCGAAGTTGAGTATTTTATTTATGTGCATCCCTTAATTTTTAATGTAGTGATTAGAAAAATATTGCATGAATAAAATTGCAGGAAATCATAATGCGATTGATAAAAGGTTAACAGATATTTTGATAGGACTTTGCACAGCTTCCAGCAGAAGAGAGACAGCTGAAGATATTTAATTTTTCATCATGTATGTACGAGAATATTAAATTATTTTTATTATATAAAAAAGTTACATTTTTCTAAAAGAGTTAGTGTAAGGCAAGTAATGATTTCAAAATCGACCAATTAGATTGTTCTTCTCTTCAAAATAAAATACAAGAAATGGTTGAAACTAAACACACAAGTTAAAGATTCAGGTAAGGAATTATTAATATAAAATACAATAATAACTTTGTGCTAAAAGACATGTCTCTGATTTTCTGCTCTCAGTAGTTGTAAGAAAATAAAAATACTATTGGGTTGTTCGGAAAGTAATTTCGTTTTTCTTCGTGGAAATGAAAGACAGTTTTCGTATAATAAACAAATACTTTATTAAATTATATATTGGCCGTCCTGGTCCAACACTTTTTGCCATCTTTCTGGTTGTAGCATAATCCCATGCTCATAAAAGTTTTGGTCTTTGCTGGCAAAAAACTGATCGAGGTGGTTTTTGACCTCCTCATTTGAGATGAAGGTTTTACCATCTAAAAATTTTTGGAGTGACCTGAACAAATAATAATCCGATGATGCCAGGTCTGGAGAATATGGTGGGTGTGGCATTGTATCCCATTCAAGCTGTAAAAGCTTTTGGCGAATGACCAAACTTGTGTGAGGTCTCAAGCGTTGTCTTGGTGAAACACTACACCTCTCCTGTTGATTAGTTCTAACCTTTTCTGTTGAAGTGCTTCATTCAGTTTGTCAAGCTGATGACAGTAGACTTCCGAATTAATCATTGTGTTATCCGGTAAAAACTCAAAAAAAAAAAACGATTCTTTTAAAATCCCACCAAACAGACAGCATCACCTTTTTTTGGTGAATATCGGCTTTGGAAATGGTTTGAGCCGATTCATTTTTTTTGCTCCATGACCTTTTTCGTCCTCAGTGATGATGCGCATCAAAAACGGATCATTTTCGTGACGTTTGAGAAGCGAATCGCAGACGTCAATGCGGCGACACAGATTTCTCTCTGTGAGAACATGGGGAACCCATACATCGAGCTTCGAGGATAATCCCAGGCCTTTCAAGTGGTCATAAACTGTTGAATTCGATAAATTCAACCTCAATCCGATCTCACGTGTTGTTATTCGCCGGTTCGCATCAACTAATGCCTTTATCGCATATTTATCAGCTTCAACCGGCCTTCCCGAGCGTGGTGCATCTTCGACATCAAAATTGCCGGATCGAAATTTAGCGAACCAGTTCTGGCACTGGCGTACTGTCAACACACCTTCTCCATACACATCGGTCAATTTCTTTCTGGCTTGAACAGCATTTTTACCCTTTCTGTTGTAAAACAGTAAGATATGTCGAAAATGCTGCTTATCGCTCTTCATATTTAAAAGGGCACCAACCCAAAACTACTGCGTAGAATTAATTGAAATTTTTCACACACAAGTCTTGCTATATGAGCTCTCAAAGCATATAAACATTATACGGCTTAAATGTGAAGTTGGGTGCAAAAAATACAATTAAATCCTCTCTCTGTCGGGAAAAAACCAAATTACTTTCCGAACAACCCAATAGATGTTTAGAAGTTTGTCATTTTTATAGCGTACAACAATTTTAAGGATTGCTTACATGTATTCAATGGAAAAAATTTTAAAATGTTTTTATCTGTGGTATTAGCCTGTGTTTAGTTTAATTATTGAATACATATTGAATCTTTCGTTAAGGGGACATGGTACGATTTACGCTAAAATTTTTAATTTAAGGGTTTTCAAAATTTTTTGGCTGTCTCTTATCTGTGTATACTATGTAAAACAGATTTACTGTTCAAAATTTCATAAAAGCTAGCCATATTAAATTTTTAAGGAAAAACTTAAAATTCGTGAAGTTATTTTAAAATGTTACCCCTCCTACAAAAATTTACATACACGCTTTTTAAATTTGATTCACAAGTAAATCAAAATATGTATAACAAAACTTAGTATGAGTTTTCCGATAACATGATTGGTATTTGTACAATACTTCTTTTCTGAATGCTTATTGAAAATTCCTTAGAAAAATGTATAAATTCTGAGTTCAATTATTTTTAAAAATAAGTATTACTTTGATTCAAAAAAGCATACCAACTGTTGTTACATGTACTATTAGCAATAGGTAAAAAAAAAATTCAAAGCCTTAGGCTCAATAGAAAAAAATCCTTAGAAATTAAATGAAGACAAACTATATAGTTATTTTATCTTTCTGAAATAAGTAAACTTAAAGTTTTGATTTGTGCCATAGGGATGTGAATAAAAACGAATATAAAAGCTAACATAATTCTGAATTTTTTAAGTTTAAAGCTTTCCAGTTTTGTGAGGTTATAAAAAAAGTATATAAAAATAATTTAGGCTACAAGAATTATATTTGATGTTTTGACCGGTTTTTGTCCATTGAATCGTACTGTGTCCCCTTAAATCTAGCTATTAAAAATATCTGTGAAACATAATGCAATACGTTGTGTTTACTTTATGAATTTAAACTTAACGCAGAAACTAAAGTAACGAAAAAATTGTACCGTGTAGTTCAGTTAGGTTGAAATAAGGACTTCGAAGGAAAAGACAGAATTACATAAATAACATCATGTTTTGAGAAATTTTCTGTTGGAATTGAATAACTAGAAGATGATACCAGGTCAAAAACGAGCTCAAATCTAAATAGTAACGAATTGAAAACACTAATTGAAACCAATCATAGCTTGCAGAAGCGTTCAAAGTAAGTGACGGAAAAAGAGAAGGAAATTAGCTAATTGGTTGACTCATCACCACACTTTACAGTAGAGACCAGAAAAAAAATATGCATTTACAGTGGGAGAATCCTCCCACATCCATCTTATTCACCAGTCATATCTCCATCGGAGTATTATCCATTTTTATTTTGCACAATTATATTCACAGAAAACATGGTCATGAAGTAAAATTATAAAAGAAGGTGTGTTGACTTTTTTAAAGATAAACACTTTTATAAAAACAAGATTTTTTAAATTGCATTCCTGGGAAAGGGCTGCTTAATACGAAGGGAGGTACTTTTGAGACTATCAGTATTTTATGGAAAATACTCAATGCTATTTTTTTCGGTTGAAAAAGATAGAACTTTCTATTGACTACCTAATATTTGATAAGGTATCCAACTACCCTAAAATCATGATTTTTTAAAAAATCAACAAATTTTTAATGATTTTATTTTATAGGCTATCTTATCAGCTTTACAAAAATTACAAGAACAAAAACTGCAAGTGTTTTAGTAAAAGCAGATGCCACACACACTACTTTAAGTAAGATGTCAAACTTTAAAATGCGTTTTACTCGAAATGTGTTTTTTTAAAGCTCAAAAGGAGACAGCGATTACTCAAAAAGTTTTTAAAATAATTTGCTGAAATTTTTTGTGTTTGTTCTGTATAACAATAGAAGTGTTTTACCTTCAGATTTATCAATCACTGTTTCATTACAAAATTGATAGCTCTTTATGTGAATGTATAATCCCTTTTTAAAAAGGAATAGTAAAGTAATGCATCAAAACTGAATCAATTTTGACCCATTTTGCCCATTTTAGTAATAATCTTTTTTTTTTTTTTTTTTAGCCTTTTTTTTTTTTTTTTTTCTTAAAAAGTACTAAATAAATCTAAAAACCTCAAAAAATCTCCATATCTCCATTTTTTTAAAAAAAGTGTTCACAAGTAATCGGATACATTAAGCCTTACAGATAGTTGAATGGAACACAATTTATAAAATTGGTACGTATTTCTCGGTTGTACAATGTTAAGGTTCCTCCCTATAGCTGAATAGCTAATGGTGGGAACTTCAGTAATTTTTTTAAAAAATTGATTCCTTTTTTTGTTTGACTGTTTACCCTAGAAAGATATAATTTTTCAACAATTATACGGATATAAAAAGTAAATATATTTACAAAATAAATTAAATGCCCATCTTTTTTCTATTTTGTTCCATTCTCTTATCGTATTATTTTATTAACATCTAAGAAAATATATGTTTTCGGTATGGAAGATGAAAAGGGGAAGAACAGCGTCGGAAAAATTAAATTAAGGGTAAAACTTATAATTTGCGGCCATTGCACATTGCCATAATTACTACTAGTAGTTAGTTATTATTAAAAACAGTAATTGAATAAACATCTAACGCTTTCATGTTATCTGTAAGCTCTATTTTCTGGGAAAATGAAATGATTAAAGAAAAATATTTGACTAATTATAATTCATATAACTTCATCATCGTTTTACTGTTTCATATCTAAGACTTTTTTTCTAATTATTTCACTTTAAGTATAATGTTACAATGATGATGACATTTTATAAAGTAGAAATATAAGGTTGTAGAGTAATATATTGTGCAGTATTTAAATTGAAATGTTGACTAAAATTAATGTTATTGTACTGGTGTGTAAAAGTTAAGAAATAAATCAAATTTTCGTGGATTTTTAAAATCTTTTGAACTATTCAAGCGAAATTTCATATGAAAATACTAAAAGTATTCTTAAAAACGTTATAATAAAAAGTGAAAGGGCCCTCATTCACGATCATGCTTTATAAAGGGTGTTTTTTTAGAGGTATAGAACTTTAAATTGCAATAAAACAACGATGTATTATTCGATTGACATGAATTTTTTTTATTCGATAGACAATCTTGTGGCATTACATTTTAAATATGATCAAGCAAGGCGTAGATTTTTCGAATGGGCCTAAAACGAGATTGCCGTTGTTCCCGATTTTCATAAGCGAATTTTGTTTAGCGATGAAGCGCACTTCTGGTTGAATGGCTACGTCAACAAACAAAACTGCCGCATTTGGAGTGAAACTAATCCACAAGTGTATGTGGAAACACCTTTACATCCAGAAAAACTGACTGTTTGGTGCGCTTTATGGGCTGGTGGAATCCTTCTTCAAAAACGATGAAGGCCACAACGTTACAGTCAATGGTGATCGGTATAGAGCCATGATTACTAACTTTTTCATTCCTGAATTGAACAATCATGATGTCCAGGAGCTGGGGTTCCAACAAGACGGCGCAACATGTCACACAGCTCGTGCCACAATCGATTTATTGAAAGACACGTTTGGTGACCGCCTAATTTCACGTTTTGGACCTGTGACTTGGCCTCCAAGATCTTGTGATTTAACACCGCTAGACTATTTTTTGTGGGTCTATGTAAAGTCATTGGTCTATGCGGATAAGCCACAAACGCTTGACCATTTGGCAGACAACATTCGCCATGTTATTGCCGGTATACGGCCACAAATGTTGGAAAAAGTCATCGAAAATTGGACGTCCAGATTGGACTACGTCCGAGCCAGCCGTGGCAGTCATATGCCAGAAATCATATTTAAAATGTAATGCCACAAGATTATCTTTCGAATAAAAAACAATTCATGTCAATCGAATAATACATCGTTGTTTTATTGCAATTTAAAGTTCTATACCTCTAAAAAAACACCCTTTACGTATGAAAGTATAATAATTCAAAAATGGTGTAGCTACCTCAACAAACTCTCATACATTTTAAGGGGCTATTTATGAGACCTTGACTAATAATCTCCCACCTCCATCAAAGCTCTATTTAGCTACGGGAGTATCCTGGGAGGCAGCTGATGAGCTGCAATTACTTTTTGAAAAGTATCCCAGACATGCTCGGTTGGATTCAGTTCTATAGATCAGATAGGTCAATCCATCCACTGAATATCCTCAGCTTCGAGACATTCGTCGAACAACCAAGCTCTGATTGGAAGAGCGTTATCGTACACAAAAATGAACTAAATGCCAGTTGCCCATCTGAAAAGTTTCACATAGAGCTCTAAGATCTCATCACTATACCTCAGAACAGTCAATGTGCTTCCCTGAAATACGTGCTTTTAGGTGCATTTCTATCCAACTTCACACCGACCAAAACCAAAACACCTCCACTGTGATTCCTTTCCTTGATGTTGGAGGGGCGGCACTTGATTCTACCTGTATAAACAAATCGAGAATTAGTGTTCAGAATAAATTTCGACTCATCAGTAAAGCGAACACGGGCCCACTGCTTCCGTGTTCAAGGATGATAATGTGCACCATGTCAGGCGCCCTCTCCTATGAACTGGAACCAGTGCGATTCAAATTATATCCCTCCATAAAACATAGGCATATAACCCTAACTCATTGTCTTCGGTAAACAGTATACCTCAAAATTGAGGTACCAGAAGCAGCGGAAGGATCCTCTGTTAAACCTTACAGTTAAAAGGGTTGTAGTGGCTCTCGGATGATCTGTAAGTGGTCTTCTGGATATTGTCGTGATCTATTATAATTGATTTCATCATCTGAAAACCACATTTCGGGAGGTGTTATCCCTCTTGCTCCCTCTACTTGGAGGTCTAACACTAACCTACCAACTGCTACCTAATTCATCATCCAGACGTTGCCTTTGTGCCATTGTTTGCAAAAATTTCAAAAATAATCGTAAATCTGCAAAACCTCGAGGAAAATTATAAATCACTTAAAATTGTGCTTGAGGTACCTGTCTCATCAGTTTCTTAATTTGCGTGAAATAAAAGAAAGGGATCGATTATTGTCGGATTACTAAGAAAACATTTCTTCTTTGTAATATTTGCCAACTTCATTAAAAGCGTTTCAGTAGTCTCTGAAAAATCATCGAAAATATGTTTTTTTATCCTTAACTTTTACTAACTAGAGTTAAGTTATAAAAAAATTTTATAAGTTATATAAAATTATAAAAATTATAATATATATATATATATATATATATATATATATATAATATGCAGTATTGGCCAGTGTGGATTGTTTCTGAAAAAGCGGAGAACTTCTGATTTAATTTTATTCTTCTTTATTTTCAAATGAAACAACAAAGGAGTTACGACTTCCCAATAAGCATACGAACACACAAAGACATAAAGGATAAACGAGCTGTAGCTTTATGTACATTCTTACGTGAACGAAGCGGAAACAAAAAGCAAATGTCGACGATTACATGGTAAAGGCAAGCAGACAAAGAGAGCGAGCACAGAAAAACTCGCTTTTTATACTATACCCGGCAGTGAAGATCGCGCTGCTCTTTTTTAACAAGAGCTCTTATTGGTTAAAATGGGCTGGAAAGAGATTTCTGAGGTAATAATACTGTTTGATTACGATTACGATTAGGGTGTTAGTTTTGAACCAAAGAATTTAAGCTTGTTTAAATATTATTAAAAGAGTTAATTGAAAGGATGCTGGATGGAATTATTACATATATATATAAACATTGGTGCATATATCCCACAACCGTTTTGTACAAGTATACATGCAACTGGCATTAAATAATTGCTACAGCAGGAGAGCGTCATTCCAAGCTCGTGAAATTTGCATGTTTGTATGACAAAAAAAATCATGTTATTCTATATAAATAATCAGCTTTTCAACAGATTCATGCAAAGAAGGGGGCGATAGAGCTACCTACACTTTGTATGAAAAAAGAGATTGTACCGCAAATACTGAAATTGCAATTGAACGTTATTTTTCAGCATAGAAAAGTGTTACGTCTCGATTAAGAAGAAAGGCCTACCACACACACACACATAAACTATGACATTGTTCGAGGTAGAATTGTTGACTACCTGGATTGTGGTTTATCATGCCTCAGTATGGCTGTTCGTGTTTATCGAGAGATCCCATGTTTGTTACCAGAATAAGGAATCTACGGATTCAAGTGGGCTGAACTGTACACCGAGCAGGATCTCTCAGCGTTCCATCCCCCATTACTAATTATCTGAATTTTTTGTGATTCATGTATTTAATCGAAAAAGCGTAGGGTCATTGCATGTATATATTTTATTGTACGGAATAAATTAGATAAAAACAACATAAGTTAATTAAACATTTTTATGAATTTATTGTTTGTTTATTAACGTTGTACTTCGAAGCGCTATTGGTGACGTACGTAATTTTGAACCTCTTTCGAGTATCATGGACGACATGAGTTGGTACCACACCCTTCAAACTACCACTAGACACTAATTGCAGGACTTTGAACCTCGATAGATTTAACGTGCCTCAGTTCCTCTACACAATGTATTTTCAATGACACTACAACACAAACTTACGACTATATACATATAGCACCAACCACGAGTTTGGGACCATGAATATTTGGCTATCACGTCTAGGAACGTAGTTTTCAACTACTTTCAAGTATCGTGGATGACATGAGCCCCCCTCCCCTTCAAACTACTACAAGACGCTAACTTCAGGACTTTGAACCTCGATATATTTAACGTGCCTCAGTTCCCCTACACGATGGATTTTCAGTGGCACTACAACACAAATTAACGACTAGACAGATATAACACTAACCACGAGTTTGGGACCATGAACATTCGGCTACCATGCCCAGGATATTTTTATAAAAATAAGTGATTTTATATAATAAGTCGTTCTCTATTGCAATGCGTAATTTTTTATTTGATATTTTACATCTCTGGTACATGCTTTATTTAAAGTACAACTGTAATTAACGGCAATTTAAAATAACATTTTATTTCAAAACATCTTTTCATGCTTAAGGGCTAAATTTACTCTTTTGGGGCTCGGGAAAATATCCTGAATCCTGAGAGAAAGAAAATCGTGATTGACAAATAATATATATATATATATATATATATATATATATATATATATATATATATATCAGTGTTAAATTATTTTTTAAAAATTTCAATAATAATTCGCTTTTTATTTTTCTCATTTTTTTCTCTTTCCAAATGTTTTTTCTGGACCGGGATAGGCTTTTTAGTAAAATGTCAAAAAATATTTAATTGTTTGTGAGATGAGTTATAGAAGTGCATTACATTAACTGAGCCTCAAAGGATATCGCCATCTATTTTAAAAATGTATTAAGAACCTTTTTAAATGATTATTTAAGTTGAATTCTAAATTAATAACAACAAAAAAGGCTCTTCGTAATCGTACATAGTTCCACTAAAAAGTATATTAGTTTAAAAAATAAAAGAAAAAACTCTAATTTTTTATTCATAAAGAAAAGCAAGTTTCTCGTAAACTTAATCCATTGCAAAAAGTTTGCACAAACCCATTTTTTTCCAAGACATCCTAATGAATAATCCTCCCTGCATTTCTACAACCTAGGACATAATGTTTCTCTTTTGTATCAAAGTTTTTATACATTGTATCACTTTGTACATAATATCCTTTCCGCACGAAAAACAGTCATATTTCACATTACCATCTAAAGAGTTATCACTTGTAGATCTTTTCAGAACACGCCAGAAATGTCTCTCGCAATTTAGGCTACTTAGCGAACATTTCGCATAATTCTTTTATGTATGCAGAATAAGCAAGTAACCCGGAACAAGAAGCACATTTACGTTTTCATAAACACGATAAATGTCGCTAGATGGTTGGTGGAATTATTAAAATAGTATCTTTTACTACATTTTGCTTAGAAGAATAAAAGTTGATGCAAAAATGTTATTTCTCTCTGTTCAAATATGGAAGTAATAACTTTAAAACGAAATAAAATACGCTTATCATGCAGCATAAGAAAAAGGGTCTCAATCTAATATGAAAAAAGAGACAAAATCAAATTAGATGATGAAGTGATTTTCCCTGTTTTTAATTAACGTTACATTAAAGCAACGCAACTATTAGTGAGAAGCATCAGAATTCAGTAAGTGTCAAATAAATTCGTAAACAACACGAAGGCTATTGGTGACAGACCTTGCAATTCTCAACTACAGTCACGCGACAAGGACAACACCTGAGCTGGCACCCCACTTTCCTAACTACCACATCTCGTCAATGTGAAGATTTCGAGTCACGAAAGATTTATCGGGCATCAAGCCCTCTGCACGGCGGGCGCTAGCGTTCGAAGTCACGACTCCTCGTTTGACAGACAGACTACATAATTGAGAACCATAGTTCTATAACAATGATTTCTGAATTATATATACGAGGGTTGGGGCAAAATTCATGGCAACTATTTTTTTTCTTGAAGATACCAGTCCGGTTGGAAAATGTGACATATACAGACAAAAGTTCAAGGTGTTAACTACGTGTGTGGACAATGGATAGCACTGAAATATCGGTACACACGAATTTATTACGGTAGTATACAGAGCAATATGGCCTTCACGGAGCATAAGAATGACAACACAGTAAACATAAAGTTGACATATGACAAACCTGGGCCTATAGACCTTAATGTAGTCCATGACCTTTATTGTAATCCATGAGCTGCTGGATGACGGCACGTGCCAAGTCGGTCCGCACGCTGACCAGTCGTCCCGAACGTTGCTCATCACTGGTTGACACACGTACTTGCTGAAACTTTCCTATCCTCCGTGCACACTTCTCAACACGGGTTACTTACATCTCACACGACACTCACTAACTGAGTGATTTCACAGCCCTCGATGAGCTACTACCAGCTATCACAGAGCCATCTGATGTTCTGCATACGCATTATGCCTGCAGAACTTCCACACGACGCATATACGTTTGTGATCCGTTAATATATCTACAAGAAAAAAGTAGTTGCCATGACTTATGCTCCAATCCTCGTAGATGCTCATTCTCCAAATTTTCCAATGAATCTCCCGATATTGCAGTCCTGATGTTTTAACGACCTGCCATGTAGCGAAACTAATGCATGCTACACATGTTGTAACTCAAAGTCTTCACGTTGGTCAGGTGTGAAAATTTAGAGAATGGTCACCAGTACAGATTTCGTCCACTTCATTTTATAACGGTTTCTCTTCACGCACTTCTACTAACCCTACAGAGGAAATATTTTCAATAAATTGTTTCACTTAAGAACCTCTTTCTGTAAAGGAACCGTGACTTGTGCAGAGTAGAGCTATAATTTAAGGTAAAGTGTATTAAATTCAGGAGAGATAGTAATTAGGTGTGCTGATGTTAAATTAAAACATAGTTTATGTTTGAACTGTTCGAAAAGGATTAGGAAGCTTGTGTTTCGAGCTCAAGGGTAAAAGCCAAATATCTACATTTGTAACAACCCGCTTCAGGTTGTTGGTGTTAGGGGGTTAGAGCAAAGATCAGCCATAGCAAGTTTTAAACGCAATTTTACTTAATCTTCAAACACAACTAAGGGTAAGAAATGCACTTAATAAATATTCGTAAGAGCAATAGCATAGGTTTGAAGCTACTAACATATAATTACTCCTGGAGCACTCTTTATTCCTACGCTTCAATTCTCTGTTAATATCCTGCTTAACTATACGACCTCCGGTCGCAAATCGTGTTCACAGTTTAATTACTTTTAATCTCCAACTGTGGATCATCCATCGACTATCATCGCGTACACAATTGCCAACGCTTGAATATAAAAGCACATTTAACTAAATCCTGTCTTCTTCTTCGAGGGAAAGTTTTCAACAGAACTTGCAGTTAAAAAGAATAATTTTACCCAAAAGGATTAATGGAAGATTCACGGATAGACCCGCTACACATTAAATGGTAAGTATCTT
Source organism: Trichonephila clavipes (assembly GCA_019973935.1). Taxonomy (NCBI): domain Eukaryota; kingdom Metazoa; phylum Arthropoda; class Arachnida; order Araneae; family Nephilidae; genus Trichonephila; species Trichonephila clavipes. The sequence goes on from BMAU01021255.1 coordinate 2,540,938, forward strand.
GAGTCAATATCATTAGCATTGGCTAAAACTGACTCGCTACTCATTAACTACAATAAAAGTTGATAGTAACTGAAAGGGATAAGTAAAAAACTTATTGATTTTTAGAGGTGGCTCTTCATTGTATGAAGCCTCACACCAAAGAAAGGGAAGGTTAGCTACAATTTGACTGCAGATAAAAATTATGGAGCCCGTCACCAATAACACTCGTGTGCTTCTAAAATATGACATTAATATATATCCACCATTTTAGTTGTGACGGGTCTTTACGCAACCTTTACCTACTAATCCTCTTGGGAAATCTTTGGGCTAGCATTCGTGTTTATTTCACAACCATCTCTCTCAAGAAGAAACCCTGAGATGTAAATTAGTTAGAGTATTTAAGGTTTGAGTTTAAGGTCAGAAGGAGCGGAGCATTTGAATGCAGTGTTACTATGGTAAGAATTAGAATTACACATCTTGACTAAATTAGTGAATCAAGAATTAATAGGATAGGATTGATTAAAGCTAAACTAATCTGATTTCGTGCGCATATTCACGTAAGGTAGTTGCTTTTTTTGTATCACTCCTAGGGCTTTCTCTTATAGATTACTTTGTTGTGGAATATTATAATTAGTAATAATAAATGAGATTTATCATGGAGAGTCTTGGTCATGCATCGTTCCCTCCTATAGTTTTAGGTAGACAAGATAATGAGAAACCGACTTCAGGGGTAAGACCCTTACATAGTAACTGCAACTTTCAACGCTCTGAAATTTCCATTATACGATTTCTTATGTTTTTCTCATTTTACATTGGTTTCTCTTATAGTCTTTTAAGCATAAACGTTAACAAGTTTTTGTGAGTTAGTAGTATAAGGCTAGTATAGTATCCGTTATTACACTCAAAGAAATTTCAATGAAATCAAGAATGAACATGTGATTTCAAGATTACTCATCCTGAAATTCACTACTTGAATCTTTTTCTACTATTATGTTACTATATTCCTTGTAATTTAATTTTAAACCCGTGACCTACCAAAATTATCCTGAATAAAATTCAAATATTTTCATGATTTATATATATATATATATATATATATATATATATATATATATATATATATATATATATATATATATATATATATACACTGGTGTGCAAAAATTAAGGACGAAGTCGAAAAATTAGCATATCTGCTGAACAAAGAGGCAGAGCGGACAGAAAGACCAATCAGGAAATTAAGTAAAGTGATGTACGGTAGCACATGCGCAGATATGCAGGTAGACGTAATGGGGAGTGTCTGAGTAGTATAAAGCATGTTGTCGGTGTAAGATCAGTATTTCTGGCAAAGAGTTGCACGCCGTATAGCAGTTAAAATCACACCGAGTTGCTGCCTCAGCAAGAAATGGCGAATAATCAATCTGTTAGACGACATCTGGATGCTTTTACCCGAGGTCGAATCATTGGGAAGTTGGAGGAAGGCCGCAGTGTGACAAGTGTGGCTGCAGAGTTCGGAATTGCTCACAGCATCGTTTCACGACTTTGGAGACAATTTCAAACTACAGGAACAGCTATCCGGGGGTTCAGTAGTGGTCGTCCACGAGGAACCACACCCGCAAAATGACCGGTACATTGTCTTACAGGCCAGAAGAAACAGGCGGCAGACAGCGGGAGAAATCGCTAGACACACGACACAGGCGACTGGACGACCGATATCGCGTTTTACCGTGGCCAGAAGACTGCACGGTGGTGGTCTGTTTGCACGACGCCCTGTACGGTGTGTACCTTTAACGCCTGCCCATCGGAGTAGGCGTTCTCTGTGGTGCCGGGAACACCGGAATTGGAGAGACAATGAATGGGGACGAGTACTCTTTACAGATGAGAGCAGATTCAGTTTGAGTAGCAATTCTCATCGCATACTCATCTGGAGAGAGCGGGGAAGCCGCAATCATCCCTCGAACATCATTGAAAGGGACAGGTATGGAGGTCGCGGTGTTCTCGTTTGGAAAGACATCATACTTGGTAGTCGTACAGACCTTCACATTTTCGACGCAGGTTCAGTCAACGGGACCCGTTATTGTAACGAGATTCTTCTTCCATATGTGCGTCTTTTTAGAGGCGCTATGGGTCTGCAGTTCCTTTTCATGGAAGACATTGCACCATGTCGTCGCACAGTAGCTGCCGAACAGCTCTTAGAGAGTCAGGATATTGAACGTATGGATTGGCCGGCACGATCTCCGGATCTCAATCCCATCGAGCATGTATATGATTTTCTAGGCAGACGCTTGGCAGCTCGTACCTTACCACCAGTAACGATTCGGGAGCTTCGATTGGCGCTGCAAGACGAATGGGCAGCAATGCCTCAACAACTCATTGACACCCTCATTCTCAGCATGGGCAGACGCTGTGAAACCTGCCTAGCAGTCAGGGGAGATCATATCCCCTACTAAAGACCGGATCTTTCTTGCTGGACACCCATCACAGGGATGTTTCGGCCTTCAGTCGCATTGCGCTCCGTGCTACTTTTTCAATCAAGCTTCTTTTTATCCCTCTGATTTCTCTTTTAGTAAGTGTTGCTTACATATTACACATGTCCTTACGTATTGGGGATCTTACGGTATTAAACGTGTTGATTTGGAAATCTTTTGTATAAAGTTATATTGAAAAAACCGTCTCGTCCTTAATTTTTGCACACCAGTATATATATATATATATATATATATATATATATATAATGAATTATTCATAATTATAAATCTTATTCATGAAACTATTATGATTGGTCATAATATTATCCTGATCATGCATGATATTTTTATGATGATTTGTCATAATAATAAAATAACATTAAATATATGAAATTAAATCCCTAATATATTAACTATGAACATATTGAAGCATTGGACATAAAAATACAATATAAATGCCTTCAAAGGAGATAATGGTATTAAGGTAATCACAAATTGATATAATTATGGGAACGAACCTATATAAAACTTCTTTTTCATCATTATAGAAAACTCTTTTCTATGTGCTACAGATTTTAAAACTGTAAAACCACGAAGGAATCATGAATATTAAAGCAAAATTGAAAACACCCAGAAAATTTTAAAAAAGTTGGAATATCCTAATCACTAGAATTAAAAAGATATCACGCATATGTGTACGGGTTGAGAAATATTCTTTGAACCACGCCATGTATGTGAAAAGCATCATATATGAGTGTTGATATGTGTGTAATGTGCTACAATATGTGCCAATAAATGTAAAGAAATCCCTAATTAACAATAAATATCAATACATGTTTGAAGAGATTCATATATATAAGATATATGTATGCTCTTGACTTAGAGTAATAATCAGTAATGTATATTTCCAAAGGAAAATTACAACTAATTTAATTACAATTATAACTTGTATCAATAACATTGAAAAATTAAACTCAGTGGCGCAACAGCCCATGAGGGCCAAGGCCTACTGTGCCTGTCTCAGTGAACTTGACCTTTGGCGTTAAGGTGCATGAGCAGATGTCCCGATCAGGCGGTCAGTTTGACTTGAAACCCCCAGTATTTAGCCCTCAAGAAAGCTTGGCACTCATTTATGGACCCAGTTAAGGATGAAAGGCTGAGTCGACCTTGCCCATTCAGATGATAGAACCGTGGACCTGTGGTGGGGAAGCGCGATACGCTACCACTCGGCCACTGGGCTTCAATAACATTAAACAAATTAATAATAGTTAGTAGAAGTTAATTTTAAAAATATAGGCATCACACAGGCAATCATGCAATTCAAATCTGTATTTATAATAATTAGATATCTCATCTCAAAGGTAAGAGAAATATAAATTTCATAAATATTCTGAGAAGGATTAAAAATCAATTTTACTTAAGCGAATAAAAATAAACAAAATAATCTGCATAATGCCAAACAACAATATGAGACGTGATTAATGCAAACAAAAGCAAATTCGAGATAATTGGTCCTACTAAAAAATGGGGGCAAGAGTTTTTTGGTTTAACTTCCAATCTTGTGTTCTGAAAGTCATGAATAATAATAAGCTTATCGACATAATTAACTCATTATTAAGAGCTTAACTTCCTAAGACTATGAATAAAACTGTAAGCTTAAGAACATAAATAAGTTTAGAACAACTATTTGTTTCGAACGAAAAACTCAGAAGGAAAAATTATTTGACTTAGGTTCATCAAGAAAAAAAATTGACTATCAAAAGTCAAAAAATGACACTAGGGATTTTTAATTAAAGGAAAATCAGAGAGAGAGAGAGTCTTAAGACAAATATAATTCAATAGGGCTCATAAGCTATATGTATATCTCTTAAACATAAATTATATGAAAAAAATAATGAAGGACTAATTTATATAATAAATGAAAGTATATGGAATTGTACAATTAATGTATTATAAAAATTAGTGAGATGCTGCAAAGCTCATACACTAAACAAAGCTGTTCAGAGAACCCACGATGACCCAATAATCAAAATAAAATAAAATCTCGTAAATACACTGAGGTAAGAAATTAAGAAAATTTTCAGACTTGATCGATTATCTCTAGAACTACTGGACCAATTTTGATCAAATTTGATAAGTACATACATTGATATAATACGAAACAAATAACTATTCAACAATTGCTATACACACGCATGATCGTGCGTAACACTCGTTGGAAGGTATAAAACAGTGGTTGCAGAATAAACAAAAGAAATGAGTTAATAGGGGGTATGGGCCCTCTCTTACACCTATACAGGCCTCGCAGCGTGATATCATCTTGAAATAAGGCAGTTATCAGTTCTTGTAGCAACTAGCCCCACTCGTTCAGCAAAACTGTTTTCATTTCCTGGATGGTTCTTGGAGGAGATGGGGGAGTTGCAATTGCTCTCCCCAGATCGTCCCAGACATGCTCTATAGGGTTGAGATCTGGAGATCTGGCCGGCCAAACCTTACGGCGAATATCCTCACTCTCTAGAAATTCGTCGATCAGAAGAGCTCTACGTAGCCTCACGTTATCATCCATTAAAATGTACTCGGGGCCACATGTACGCCTGAAAACGCGAAAATAGGGCTCCAAGACCTCATCCCTATACGTCACACCTATCACAGAGCCGCTTTCAAAGACATGGAGAGGTGCCCAGACCATGAAACCTCCTCCGCCATAATTGTCGATTTCGCGGACATTGGAGGGTAGGTAGCGGATATGAACGTACGGCGAGAATCGGTATTTAGGCTGAAACGAGACTCATCGGTAAACAGAACGGTCACCCATTGATCTATACTCCAATCTCTATGCTGTCTACCCCATGCTAAACGGATTCTCTTGTTCGAAGACGTGTTAGCGGGACGCAAACAACGGGTCTTCTGGCAAACAACCCTCTCTCATAAAGTCTTTTTTGAAACAATCACCATTGATAGACGTGTTTCTGAGGCTGCATACAAGTAACGAGAGAGCTAAGAAGCTGCAGCCCCTCTGTTGCGCCTCGCTATAATCGACAAGATCTTCTCTTGGACGAACTTGCCCAGGCTTTCTCTCGCTCGATTGATCCAGTATCCTGGAACTGTTTCCATAAGTTACACACGACGCTTGGCGATAAATGGAACTCTCTACAAATCTGGACTTGACATTGACTTGCTTCGAGCCTCCCCACAATTTGCCACCCCATTTCATCATCTAAACGTTGGTGGTTACTTATTTTTACTGTTAAAATTTGAATTGAACCGATTGCTTCAAAATTCGATTCCAAGGTGTGCTGGCGAACGAAATACTTCTTAACTTACACGCGCTTATAAAGCCTGTTTTTCTGCTGGCTCCACCTACACACACGTATACGCTTACTTATTTGCCGTACAAAATTTGCATTTTTGAAATAATTCTCATGTATATATATATATATATATATATATATACTGCTCAAAATAATTAAAGGATATTGCGGTTTTAGGTAGATCTTGTGTCTGGGAAACTTTTTAGCTGATTGATACATGGTCGACAGACGTAGTAGGTTATATGAGAATAAATTGCACATGTTTGGCAGAAAAAAAATGCATTTTATTGCGCATTTGTGTGCAAAAGGAAAAAAAACACAATTTGTGTATATGAGAAAAGAAGAATAAAAAAAGGTGTTTTCTTCAAAGGAAATCATTTTCAGTAGGGGGTATGGTTTCCACGGACGGCCAGCAACGTTGAGCACCTTTGAGGCATGGAGTCAATGAGGCTTTTAATCACGAGTTGGGGTATTCTGTCCCACTCTTCCAGAAGAGCTCTTTCCAGTTCTTGGAGAGTTTGTGGGGGGTGGTTGGTGGCCAGCAACTCGTCTTCCTAGAGCGTCCCAAACGTGCTCTATTGGATTCATGTCTGGAGAACACGCTGACCATTCTATTCGTACGATTCCTTCCTCGAAAAGGAAATCCTACACCAGGTTAGCACGATGTGGCCTGCAGTTATCGTCCATTAAGGTATCCGACTACTTGCGACAACTTTTTTTTTTGAAAAAAAAGGAAATATGGAGATCTTTTGTGATTTTTATATTTATACAGTATATTTTAAGGAAAAAATCCTAAAATTGGTAAAAGAAAAAAAAATTATTATTATTAAAATGGGAAAAAAACTAGTAAAAATGTACGAAAAATTACATAAACGGGGCCCGCTCTCTACAAAGATTTTATGAACAAATTCTCAATTTTTCAATTTTGATGTGTTACTTTTGTTATTCCTGTTTGAAGTGATCTTCACGATAAGAAATATTTTAATTTTTACAAAAACTAGAGCACTTTATCTAAGTCATTAAACGAAATTGCTTAAAAAAAAACATTGACTATATTCACATAAAGAGCTGCAAATTTTGAAATAAAACAGTTATTGATAAATCTGACGATCAAAACACTTCTACTGTTATGCAGAACATAAGCAAAAAATTTCAGCTAATTATTTTCAAAACTTTTTGAGCAATCGCGGTCCCCGTTTGAGTTTTTCGAAAAAAACACGTTTCGCGTAAAACGCATTTCAAAGTTTGACATCTTGTGTAAAGTTATGGCATTTGCTTTTACTAAAACGCTTGTAGTTTTTGTTCTAGTGGAGGGAAAATAAAGTACTTGGTATTGTTATTAAGTTAATAAAATGGTCTATAAAATAAAATCATAAAAATTTTTGCCAATTTTTGAAAAAAAATCATGGTTTTAGGGGGTAGTCGGATACCTTAAAATGAAGTCATCTCCAACTGCTGCAGTGTAAGGGACTACAATAGGTCTGAGGATCTCATCCCTATATCGGCGAGCATTCAGAGGTCCATCTCGAATGATGTAAAGGTCTGTGCGCCCGTCAATGGAGATACCACCATACACCAACACTCCCCCACCGCCAAGTCTGACACTTTCGTGCACGAACGCAGGATTATTCCTACTGCCACGGTCCCTCCAGATGAAAATACGCCTATTATCCGGATGAACAGAAAAATGGGACTCGTCAGAAAAGAACATAGCTCCATTCATTTCTCCTCCAATTCACATTCTCTGTTGCTCACTCCCTGCGGTCGCGACGATGCCTTGATGTTAGTCTAACACATACAATCGGTCGGCGAGCATACAGACCTACACCATGGAGCCGGTTTTGGACAGTATGAGTTGAAACCGTGGTGCCAGTAGCCGAGCGATGGTGTTGTTGGAGAAGAGTAGCGTTCATATTTCGGCGTCTCCGAGCCGTTAACACTAAATAACGATCTTCATCGGGCGTTGTTGCCCGTCTACGACCTTGTCCTGGTCTTCGGTCTGCACTTCCAGTCTCCAAAAAACGGTTCCACACACAGATCCTGGAAATCCCACTTTGTGACACTCCAATGGCTTGCGCTACTTTGGCTTGAGTTTGGCCCCCTTCTAACCTACCAACAACTCCCCAAGCTTCTGAATCGGTTAAATGACTTCGCTGAGACATTGTACCCATCGAAACAAAGCAGTCACTGAATGCCGATCATCCTTGTCTTCATTTCAGTTAAAAGTCAAATTTCATTCACTACCGCTGAAGCGACGTTTTTGACGTCGAACTCAAAATTAGCATACTCCACAGTTTGAAAATCAGAAAAATTTGCATTTGTGATTATCTTCCATTTTCGGCAAAAAAAATTTTGCTTATATCTTTATTTTATATAAAACTTACAATATCCTTTAATTGTTTTGAGCAGTGTATGTGTGCGTGTTACCGTTAAAGTACGAAATCCATTATTTCATAGAATAACTAAGTATTTCATGAAATAACTAGACAATTCAGTTAAAGTACCTTAAAATCCGACGTATAACGCGCACTTATTCTTTCGAGCTGCATTTTTTAATTTGTAGGTACATTCGCCGTATAATGCTCACCCTCTTTTTTATGAAGAAACCTGAAATGTACTTATGCAAAGCTCTTATGCTTCGAAGTAATTTTTTTATTTGAGGTATTATTCCACGATATAGAAAAAATAGTATATTTATAGAACTACAACCATTTAAGATCATAAGAGAGAAGGGGCATTTCTTTTAATTAAAAGTATTTCGATATATACAGAAGTCTAATTTTTCCTATTCTCACCTTTTTTATATATTTAAAGCTCTCACTTTTATACCCGGCACATTACGCACACCCGTAAATTTCGATCTTGTGTTAAAAGTGCGCGTTATACGCCAAATTTTACGGTTTATAAAATTATTGAATTCTATGATTTAACTAGGTATTCTATAGAATAACTATTACTTGATCATTAAAGTATGAAATACAGCACTCGAAAGTTCTTTGAACCGATTCTTAATTTGCTTTTAGTCAGTTGTGAACCACTTATAGCTATTTTGCAATGGCGTGTGTATGATACCTTTCATTCCTTTGCTTTTAGACGTAGAATTTAGACGGTGTATTTATGTTAGCGTTTGACATTTTGAATTATTAACATATATTTTTACAACCTGTTTTCAAGCAATGACTTTTGCAGAAACGGGAGATCAACTTGTAAATAAAAAAGATTTAATGAAAGAGATTTGAATATTTACTAAATAAGTCTGGAATAAAGAAAAACAAGGCTGCACTTACTCGAGAAAAATTATTTACTTTGATAGCAGAAGTAAAATGTGCTAAAATAGCACAGAAAAGAGAACCACGTGAAAGTAGGTTACACCAGCATTATGATATTCTACAAGTTCAAGGAGTAGAAAAGTTAATTTTGCCAGTAACAGATGCAAAACATTCCCCCCCTTTCTGTTTAAGAAATGTTAGCAATATGAGCAATAATAAATTATATCATCTGCTTTCCCTAATTATTTATCAATTAATCATCCGCAATAAAAATGTATTTTTCGAGATTTTTTAGCTATTAGGGATCAATTTATTTATAAAATAACTTTGAAATTGATTATTTTTCACTTTCTTTTAACGGTTTATCATTAGTTATTTTATAGAATAACTAGTTGTTTCATGGAATAACTAGGTAAAGTATGAAATTTTTCATCTATTATATACTTTAACTAACTTTTATCTAGTTATTTCATGAAACACCTAGTTATTCTAAGAAATAACTGAATTAAACACTTTGTAAAGGTCTCGCCTCTGCATCTAAAGGAGTGGGAAAATTGGAAGGAAGACTATCCATAATCAAAATCACTCAATTTATTCAGAGCGCAAACCACAAATACAATGTACCAAAGTTAAGAGATACATCCAATGGTTAAATATGAAGACAATTAACGAGGTACTCTAGATATAAGAAAACTTTAATTACTTAGAACAACTTACGACAATTCAAACGCTCTGACTTCTTAGCTACCTCATCTAGATTACATCTAAAGTGACAGATCGTAAACTTACATATAACAGTTATCAATTACTAAATATCTGTGTCGCACTTCAAATTGATTAATCACTACTCCGATAGCAGTCTATCCAATCTCTCCCCTCTAATCTGGAAGCCTAGCCTTTATATAGTAGTCTTAATTTGCATGTGTGTGCTCACGTTTTCTTCTTCGGGAGGGATTTTTTCCTTCTCAATCCTTAAGCCTTATTTTTTTTCTCACATAATATATTACAGCTTCCTGGTTTAACTCTTAGTCAACATTTTGAGTATACTTTAAGGTTAATTTCTTGTTTCCCCCCCTCCTTTTGCAAAAATGATCTTCACTATTAAAATTCGTAGGTAAACAAACGTATCTATCTAGGAATCTATCTCACGAAACGCACGACGCAAAAACTCGCCGAAGGTACCAAAATTTAAGGAATGATCCGAGGAATCCGTTTGACAATTTATATTCCGATATTCCAACTAGTTAAAAAGATATTAATTAAAAACATTAAAATGCATAATTAGTACCATTTTTCACCGCCAGGGGACAAGTTCAAAATTTCGGAACTTTTTTTTTCAGACGTTTTTAAAACGCGATCTAATTTTTTTTTCATGAGACTCAGACAAAAAATAATTACAGATTCGGAAAGATCATTTACTTCGCCATGAAACGGTATTATTTATTTTACAAAATATTTCCATTTTCTACGATTTTTTAAAATGAGTCGAAATCGATACGTTTTTATGAGTATAATTTCTAAATCATTCCGCTTGCATTTTCTTTCGCGCTAATGAAAAAAATATTTTACACTAAAAAAGTTCATACTTTTCTCTTTTAGAATCAGTCATTTAAAAAATTTAATGTTAAAAACTGTTGTTTTTTTTTACGATTTTTCAAAAAATACTCAAAATTTTATTTAAATACTTAATAACTTCTTTATTTATAAAAACCATCTCACGAAACTTTTTTTCCGTGTGTAGAACAATATTATACGTAATCTGTACAAAGATTGATAAAATATCTTAAAAAGTACGTTTTTTTTTAAAAAAAAGAAATGCTTTTCGTTTTTTTTCCCCTTTTTGCGAAAAATATATAAGCATTATTTTTTTTAAGTTTTTTGTTTAAAAATTACCGTTGTTTGCAATCGATATATGAAGTTTAAAAGCATTAACTTAAAAATGAAGCCCGAAAAAAACTTTTAAATTTAACAAGTAACGCAATGCGAAATTGAACATATCTTCCTTTATTTTAAAGGTCATTTCAATGCTTTTCCCCGCAGGAACCCTCAACGCGGATGTGAAAGGCGCTTCTTTATAAAACGATAGTTTCTAGGTTCGAAACTGAAAAGGAAGATATATTCAATTTCGCATTACGTTATTTGTTAAGGTTTTAATTTTTTCGAGCTTCATTTTTAAGTTAATGCCTTGAAACTTCATATATCGATTACAAACAACGGTAATTTTAAACAGAAAATGTAACAAAATAATGCTTAAATATTTCTAGCACAAAGGGAAGAAAACGAAAAACACAATTTTTTTTTTGCCTTTTTGCTAGAAATATTTAAAAACTATTTTTGTTACACATTTGTTTAAAAATTACCGTTGTTTGCAATAGATATGTGAAGTTTGAAGGCATTAACTTAAAATGAAGCCCGAAAAAAAAAACTTTTCATTTTTAATTTGTCACAATTCTGTATGATGCTGTTGCTATTTTTTTTTTTTTTTTTTTTTTTTTTTTTTACAAAACAACGAAACTTTTCAAATAAATAAATGAATTTAAAAGAAGTTTATTGATTATTAAATCATATTTTAGAAAATTACTTTGCATTTTAAAAAATAAAATAATTACTGTAATTATATAAATATTCATATTACACTTCATAAATATAATTATTAATAAATAATACTTTTTGTAAATTTTGTAAGAAAAAAACCATTAAATAATATTTTATATAAAATTTAGTTACAAAAGGTTTTATAAAATGATATACAATGCGTTATATAAATAAGATATTACATAAATTATTATAATACATAAAATTATTGTTAAAATAATGAATATGTTATTTTTGTATAACATACTTTTTTAAAATGAGATATGTGTTTAAATAATTTACTAAACAAAGTGGAATGAAAAAGGTTAAAATTAAAATAAAATATCAAATGTTTTTATCAGATCGTGTTTTTAATATTTTTTCAGTACATGTATATATATATATATATATATATATATATATATATATATATATATATATAGGCTTTCCCCCATACTGTTTTTTTTCTAACTTATATATATTTATATGTTTAATCAAACATTCAAACGTTCAGAAAAAAAGCAATCGTTTCAATAGCTAGCTGTAAATTTATGTTATTAATTACTTATAGAAATTTGATTTTAATAAATATATATATGTTTTTTAAAAGGATTATTTCTATTATTTCATTACTAAATGAATTCTTTGTTAATTAAAAAGTACATCGTCTATTATTTTGGATCGAAATACATTTTAGAGACATTTTTAAGCTAACTATATGTAACGATTGATTCATGAAAATCTGAAACCTATTTTATTATTTTAGATTCTTAGAAACTAACTATTATTAAAAAATGATGAACGTTTTTTTTTGTTTTACTCTTAGAGCATCAGAATCGTTTTCTGTTTAATTGCTTCACATTAATAATTTCTTAATTCTAACGCAATATTTTTTTATAAGTCATACATCGAAATTTGAAGCTATACCATGTCTGTGAGAAGGAGGGGAAGATATAGAATAATAATTTTACACTAAAAAAAACATGTTCGGGGTATAGAGAGGGGAAAGAAACCTGTCTTAAATCAAAAATAAGTGGAATGGAACAAATTTCGAAAAAGGGAAATTTTTTGACATAATTTTAGAAATTACTCACATTGTGTGCGCGTACAAACACACACATAGAAATGCTGGTGTCATGAGGAAAAGAGAAAGCTCGAGCAACGCCGGGCTAAGCGGTGGAGGGGGTGGAAGTCATTTTGACAATGAGTATTAGATATGCTGATTTTGTGAAGGAAAGGGAAAATTTTTATAAAAAGTAGAGAAAGTCCGTGCAACGCCTATCATCTAGTATCGTCAGCTAATATCTTCAATAAAATTGAATTATATTTCTCTTTTTTTTCTCCCTTTTCTTTCTCCTTATTTTTTGTTTATTTTACCCAGCTGCATTCTTCCTTTATGTTTCTTTAAAATATAAATGAAGGAGGAGGTCTTGAAAAAACTAATCATCTTTCCAAAGTTTTTTTTAAGCTGAAGAATCAATTAAAGGAAAAAAAATATCAACAAGAAGTATTAGCGCCAACTGAAAATATGATTCAAAAAAGCATTTTATTGTTTTATTATTTTTGTTTCCTGTCTTCTCTCTCTCTCTCTCTTTTCTTTTCGTCTGGTACATTTGTATTGGAGAATTTTATTATTATTATTATTATTATTTTGCATTTGTAAGAAAGTTGGAATATGTATATTCCTTCTTCCATCTCTTATACTCCTTATGTTATTATTATTTTTATTATATTTGCTTTGTATATTTGTATTACGTTCACGCACATATACGTATATAGTGCAGTTACCTTTAAATTTGTATTCTGTCATGTTACTGTCTTCTAATGTTTATAAAATGTAAGCTTTGATTTGTTTTCTCAATAAAGTCTGGACGTGGGAGTGGTTGTTTCACGGGGGATCGGTTTATAGCTCTAAACCCTTTTCGGGTGAGCTCGATTCCTTTGGGTATTCCACCTCCTCCGGAGGAAGTTTTGTGTTAAAATAATTTTTAAAGACCAAAATTCCCCAAGAGGACTATTAGTAAGAAGATCGCGGGTAGAGCCGTCACAACTTTTACGGTAACATATACGCTACTTACACAATATACAATTACCTAAATACTCTTGTGCACAAATTGTCTTAAATAGTGATGATTAATTAAATTGATAATATCAAAATATTATTTCAAACTAATATGATAATACATGATAATCAAACAGATCCCAAAGTCTGAGATAAGAGGATTTGGCTCATCCACGTGATGTCAAAAAAAATTGATTAAAAAGAATTCCCACAAAGTCCATTATCTTTCTGATAATTTAGGAACGTGAAGAGATGTAGTCTTAAAAGAGGGGACCAGGTATAGTAAAGTTGACATCCACTACACAAAAAATCTGCTAACTGTGCGTCCTGACAGAATAATTTGGAGTTAGCGTTCCTATCTGTAAACAGTACGATATACATGAAAAAGGTCAAGTGTTCAGCATCATCGATATACAGTCGGACCTCTATATAACAAAGTCACTAAATCCCGAAAATAAGTTCGTTATATGGAAATTTCATTACATAGAGGTCCAGCTTTCAAGTTTCCACAAAAAACAAACTTTAAATTCAAACACTACAGATAAAAAAAGAGAAATTATTCACAACTTTTTGTAAATTAATCTATATTTATTTTGTATATTTTACCTATCAAAAACAGAAAAGAAAGAAAGAAAAAATGCAAGGAAAGTTTCTTGACGCCTTTATCTACTTCCCGAAGAAACAATGTTTTTCTTTAATGCTCCAGCACTCAGGTTTTGACATTATCGAGCACAAGAAACGCAGTTACCAGTACAATTGATCAACACTACAAATGAACGGACACTAGTTCAAGGACACGAGACAACTCCACTGAGGGTGAAAGAGATATCGAAGATGTTTCTAGTGAACTGTACAATGTGGGTCAAAAGTTGCACTACTTGGATGAAGTGAACAGAATTCTATTGCTCTGTGAATTTAACTTAACTCAATGGCGCGACAGCCTATGAGGGCCAAGGTCTACTGTTTCCAACTCAGTATACGTGACTTTGGGCCATGAGGTGCATGAGCAGATGTTCCGATCAGGTGGTCAGTCTGACGTGAAACCCCCATTGTTAAGTTTCCAAGTAAGCTTGGTACTCATTTTATCGACCCACTGAAGGGATGAAAGGCCGTCAACCTTGCCCAGCCCGGGGTTTGAATCTCGGACGTGTTGTGTGGAAGCGTGGCTCTGTGAATTTAGGCACCTAATAAAATGTGTTAAAAGAGATAATAACTTGAAATGTCGAGAAATACTTTAGAAATAGCGAGAAAAAATTGAATCATAGGAGAAAAAGTTCTCGTCATATAGAAAATCCACTTCACTATACAGAGGTTATTTTACGAAGAAAATTGTGAAATGTTCTTGATTCCAGGAAAAAGTTCGCTATATTGAAAAATTCGCAATATAGAGATTCGTAATATGGAGGTTCGACTGTATTACAAAAAAAATTGCTCACAAAAATGACATAAGGAAAAAGCACAAAGCACACATATGCTTAAGCACTTTGAACAAAGCTGCTCTTTCTGAAAATGAGGCTCATATGTGTGTGATGCTCAAAAGGGTGTCCTTCAGCAATAATACACATCTAGACAAGGGTTTGCACTTTCTTCAACATGGCACACGACACGCAGGCACATGCTTCCGTAATACGGTTTCGAAATTCCTGCAGTGTTGATAGAGGGATTGCATTCACTTTTCATTGATGTATCATCTTAGAAAAAAGTCCATCGGGTTCAGGTCAGGTGACCATGCAGGCAAGCAAGCAAAGAAAAAACCCAACCTTGTTACTGGATTGCGTCTTGAATGTACTGTGTAACAAGTAAACCTTGTACAGTGCGTCTTTTTTTGTTGTTATTTATCAAATTTTATGAAAAATCTTGAAAAATGTGTTTGTTCGCACCAATGTCGTTAAAAAACTGATGCGTTGGTACCTTGGGAACGATGTAGGATCCATACCTGATTTTAATATTAATTTTGTTTTGGCATTTTTAAAGTTTTTGGAAGATCTGAAAATTGGATGCATGAATTTATTATTCTACGTATAATACTAGGGTTTTTAGAGTAAACAGTCTTCCAAGTAGTAATTATATTCTATGAAGTGAAAACTGGAAATCTTACCCCCTAACAACTTTTTAAGGTCTGCCCGAAGCGTCTAAGGGTGTGGGAGAGACGGAAGGAAAACTAGCCATATTTCAAAATAACTCAATTTATCCTCAGTATCAACAACAACACAAATTAAATTAAGCAAAGTTAAGAGATGCATCCAAATATCAAATATGGAAATGAACGAGGTATTCGAGATAGGAGAAGATTTTAAATAATTAGAACACTCACTTCTAGTCAATAGCTTCTACTTAGCTACCTAATCTAGTTTAATTCTTAGTTGACAGATCGTCAACTTTAAGTTATACAACTACCCTAAAATTATGATTTTTTTTAAAAAAATGGACACATTTTTTATGATTTTATTTTATAGACCATCTTATTAGCTTTATAAAAATACCAAGATTTTTATTTTCTATTCACTAGAACAAAAACTATAAGTGTTTTAGTCAATGCAGATGCCATAACTTTACATAAGATGTCAAACTTCAAAATACGTTTTACTCGAAATGTGCTGTTTTTAAAACTCAAGTCATTAGTAAGTACTCAACTTGTTTTTAATTTAGTATTGATAAAGTAAGTATCAAATACTTTGTGCAGTACTGAGACATTTTTAAGTGTGAATGTGTATTTTCTTTTTAATTGTGTCAGAAAGTATTTTGTTTTGTTTCCTTTCAGTAAATTGATAATTATTTAAAATATTTAATTTTCGCAGAATATAATTAATTTAAATGTTTAATTTTCGCAGAATATAATTAATTTAAATGTTTAATTTTCGCAGAATATAATTAATTTAAATGTTTAATTTTCAGAATATAATTAATTTAAATGTTTAATTTTCGCAGAATATAATTAATTTAAATGTTTAATTTTCGCAGAATATAATTAATTTAAATGTTTAATTTTCGCAGAATATAATTAATTTAAATGTTTAATTTTCGCAGAATATAATTAATTTAAATGTTTAATTTTCGCAGAATATAATTAATTTAAATGTTTAATTTTCGCAGAATATAATTAATTTAAATGTTTAATTTTCGCAGAATATAATTAATTTAAATGTTTAATTTTCGCAGAATATAATTAATTTAAATGTTTAATTTTCGCAGAATATAATAAATTTAAATGTTTAATTTTCGCAGTATATAATTATTTTAAACATTTTCCCCGCACAGGGTTATCACGCCCCCAGCGGGGCAAGTAGATGAAAAGATTTTCACATATGTAAAATCAAATGCACATACTAATGATTATATTTTCATTAGCATTTTAAAAACAAAACACATAGCTATTATTCGTTGATTTAGTAATCCGTTATATATATATATTAACCCGTTCACCAATAAATTTAAGAAGATTTTGAAGAACCTGAACTAAATTCTATCTGCTCAAATAATAACTAAATTTAGATCACACTTTTCATTACTTAAATTCTATTATTTTAACACGAAAACAAGTTAAATTTTTAAAAATTGAAGTATTTTGCCACTTTATTACTCAGGTGTGGCTAGACGGCTTGTCTGTTTTTAAATAAATAAACATATTGTGACGAATCTGTACGGAACCTTTCCACTAATCTTTTTAGGCGTCTTTCTGGGGAATATAAATTCGCGTATATTTGCAATCAACTCCAAAAAGATGAATGGGATATGCAAAGTAGATAAGGTATTTAAGCCGAGCGTTGTAAGCTAGCAAGATAGATGTGGAAAGCTATTGAGCCAGCAACTTTAACCTCAATCTTAGAGGATTCCAGGATATTAAGATAGTGAAGAGGTAGTGCTGTTATTCTAAGGAAGTACCAGAAAGCTGATACAGCCAGCGGTAAATATAATTTACGTACGCTTAAAATAAGCGTAAGTTTAGTCGAATTAGTTAAAGTTAATGAAAGTTAAGAATTCGAGTACGTGTATTTCTCGGACCTCCTATTTCGGTAGACCTTAATTGATTAATTAGTTGCATAATTCGTAATTTAATTTAGAATAAAGGTAAATCCCTTTATTTGACGTAACATAAAAGTATTATAAGTTATTAGAGTTTTTTTTTTTTTTTTTGATAATTGAAAAAATAAATAATTATTATTATTATACAAAATGGCTGTTGGTGATTCTTTGCCTCAAATTAATCTTGGTGTCCAGGGTGAGACCCAGGGGGGTCTTCACAGTGGCGCCCAACGAGTAAATCCCGAGTTTAGAGTCGGATCTAATTTTCGAATCATCCCTGAGCAGTATTTTTCGGGGGTGGAGAACGTGGCAGAATTCTTGGAAAATATTGATAATAACATATTACGAGATACCCACACAACTAGCTTGTGCATATTTAAAGGGTAAATCTCACAGGACGGGAACTAGATTGGTTTGAGATCCTAGGTTATAGGGTTGTTGAATACAAGGCGACGGATTACGCGCACTTAAAGCAAACTTTAACAGAGCAGTTCCCCGTGGTTAGGAATAGGTCGGAACTAGAAACTTGTTTTTTCGCATCATCTTATAAGCATAATCAAAAACCGTCTGATTTTGTGTATGACTTGTTAAAGATCCACAAAATTTTAAAACTCGAAATGACGGAGGAAAAATTCATAGATCATATTATTAGTAGGTTAGAACCTCAGATTTTAGATTATGTAGAGGTTAGGCATCCGCAAACCACATCTAACCTTCTACAAATAATTGATAAGTACGATGAAAGGTTTCTAAATAGAAAGATCAGAGGTTCGAGTTGGGAATTCCGAGATACAAATCCAAGCGAGAACAATCGTTTCCCTAACAGGAATCGGCAGGAAAATTGGAGGGAGAC
The DNA here is from genome assembly GCA_019973935.1 of Trichonephila clavipes. Classification (NCBI taxonomy): domain Eukaryota; kingdom Metazoa; phylum Arthropoda; class Arachnida; order Araneae; family Nephilidae; genus Trichonephila; species Trichonephila clavipes. Next base: position 2,559,477 of record BMAU01021255.1, read on the forward strand.
GAGAGGTAACAACAGATATTCGGACAATAGCAGACAGCGGAGGGAGTTCAATAGATTTGACGGTCAAGGTGTTGCGGATAATCGGAGATTCAATGGTCGACGCCGAGGTGGTCAATCGGATCATAGATTCCACAATCAAGGCGGTCGACAGGGTGGTTCAAAGAATAGTTCTTTCAGGGGTCAGAATGATCGAAACAGATATTTAAACTTTTAAGCGATCGATGCGAGTATGGGGGTGATCGATCGCGATGTACGGAAAATCCTCCAGATACAGAACACCAAACTATTAGGGTATCCTCAATACGAATGACTCCAGTAAACTTACCGTATGTCCCTATTCTTTTAAATGAGACATTCATTACAGCCCTTTGGGACACGGGAGCGGAGAAATCTTTCATATGAGAGGAGGTCAATCGCAAATATTTTTCGCATCGACCTCGTCAAAAGACGAAATATAGAGTAGTGACGGCCCAGGGAGCCCCGTGTTGTCACTTAGGTCGGATCGAATTACAGATTCGGATCCGAGAATTCCAGAAAACCTGGGAATTTCACGTTCTTAACAATATGCAATACCAATGCATTTTAGACATTGATTTTATGAAGGAGTCCAAATTGACTTTAGATTTCGATCAGAAATCTCTGATCATTCCAGATGGTCAAATTAAGCAGTTGCCAAAAGTGGAAAAGCCGGTCGAGATTGATCTCTCAGATACAAAGCTCGGTGAAGGGCAAAAGCAAAAATTAACAGATTTATTTAATGGTTTTAAAGGGCTATTTTCAGATCAGCCTGGGTTAATTCATGTTTTATACCATGAAATCGATACTGGGGACAAGGGACCGGTATTGTCAAGACTTGACAGATATTACAGGGTCAAACAAGGAATAATCGATTATCTTATTGAGAAAATGTTACAAGAGGGTACAATTCGTCCTGTTCAATCCCCATACGCGTCACCGGTGGTTTTAACGCGCAAAAATAATGGCCTTCCTCCAGATTCTCCTGAGGCGTATCGATTCGCGATTGACTATCGCAAACTTAAGGCCATTATTAAATACCCACGATATCCATTACCGGTGATTGATGATCTAATCACAAACATTCCGCATACCGGTATTATGTCGACATTGAGTTTTAAAATAACATTGAGTTTTAATCGTTTTATTTTCAATTGGTGATTAGTCCGAAAGATATCGAGAAAACCGCGTTTATAACTCGCTATGGCACCTTTGCATTCCTCAGAATGCCGTTTGGCCTTTCAGGGCCGGCGCCAAATTTCCAAAAAGCCATAGACATTATATTAAAACCTATTATTGGGTGTTTCGTGATAGTTTATATGGACGATGTTATTATAACATCTCCATCGTTTGATGAACACATAGATAGATCATTTGAATCAGGTATTTACATTGTTGCGAGACGCAGGGCTAACTCTTAACAAAGAAAAATGTCACTTCGCACGTGACAAATTGAAGTATTTAGGTCTCATAATTAGTAAGGAAGGGATTGAAACCGATAATAGTAAAGTCAAGGCAATCGCAGAAATGAAACCTCCTAAAAATAATAGGGAAGTGTCGAAATTTTTAGGGATGGCGGGGTGGTATGAGAAGTTTATGCCCCACTATGCAGATATATGTGAACCATTATATCGGTTAAAGAAAAAGGGGGCTAAATTTAATTGGTCGACGGAAGCACAGGGTGCTTTTGATAAAATAAAACGAGCATTAACAGAGGCACCAGTTTTGCAGTTGCCGAATTTTAAAGAACAGTTTAACTTATTTACGGATGCTAGTGGGGTCGGAATTGGTGCTGTGCTTAATCAAAACCACAGACCTATTGCATTCGCGTCTAGAACTCTGAACAAGGCCGAAAGAAACTATACAGTTACAAAACGCGAATGTTTGGCGGTGATATGGGCATTAAATAAGTTTAAAACTTATTTTGGATCACTACCGGTGAAGGTAATCACAGATCACTCGGCATTAACAAAGCTAACGAATGGGAAAAACTTATCTAGTCCGATGATTAGATGGGCACTCAAGTTATCCGAGTTCAACATTGAATGGGAACATTGACCGGGTGTCCAAAACGTTGTCACGGACGTATTGTCTAGGAATCCAGTAGGCAATATACATGGATCACAAATTTCGTGCGCAGCTGTTCGAGCCTTAGCCTTAAACTCCAGAAAACAACTCATGCGAGAGCAAAGGGAAGATCCTGAGTTAGGACACATCTATCGTTATTTAGAAAACCCAGACGACGGTTCCGTTAATGCAACTATATGCGAGAATTGGTCCCAGGATTTTAAATTAATTAATGGTCTACTCTTTTACACGAAATATTCTACAACTCTTGGAGAACTAAGAGTGTACATTCCTAGATCTCTTCGCGAAGTAATAATGCAAGAATTTCATGATCTGCCATTAGCAGGCCATTTAGGAAAGAGGAAGACCTATTCAAAATTGCGTGACACATGTTATTTTCCATATATGAGGAAATATATATTTGAATATGTATCAACCTGTGACCGGTGTCAAAAATTTAATAACAAAAACGCGCTACCAGCTGGTCGTTTATTTCCGATAGTATAGAATTACCCCAATGAAATTGTAACATTAGACTTATTAGGCCCCTACCCTGCATCCCGACCCGAAAGATATAGATTTCTATTGGTAATAACTGACCACTTCACTAAATGGAGTGAGCTTATTACTTTACGAAAAGCTTCGGCCCAGGCCATAGCTAACGCCCTTTTTGAAAATTATATTTCACGTTATGGAGCTCCGATTTCTTTAATTAGTGATAACAGCCCCCAATTTATATCCGAGGTATTCGAACATCTAAGTCACAGGTTGGACATAAAACATATGAAAACGGTAACATACCGGCCGCAGGCGAATTTAACGGAAAGAGTTAATCGCAATTTAGTCCAGATAATAGCCTGTTTTGTAGAAGAAAATCACGAAAACTGGGACCGATTTCTTCATGAATTCGCTTTCGCGCTGCGCACATCAGTTAATGAGACAACAAATAAAACTCCGGCTGAGTTATTCTCAGGTAGAAAGATTATAACACCTTTTAGTAAATTAATAAATATCACAGAGGGTGCTGAATATGTAGGAAAAAACATTGAGAAATTATTCGTTGAGGCAAGGCAGAATATGCGGAAACAACATAAAACTTGGGGAAAATATTATAATCGGAAAAGGAGAGAAGTTAACATCAAAGAAAATGATTTGGTGTTGGTACAAACTCATTTTATAAGTGCTGCGGGTAGGAGAGTGGTCGGAAAGTTTATGCCTAAGTTTGAAGGGCCATATAGAGTGTTGGAGGTTTGGAATAACAATTTGATCATTTGGAAGAAGGGAAAAAGAGTCACAGTTAATATCGACCAGGTGCGAGTGTACCATCCAAAACAATCCGACATGATTAGTTCGGATAGTTATGTCGAGACACTATATGAAGGACAGAGGTCTAGTAATGGGTCAAGTAGATCACACCCAGGAAAATTCAAAGGATCTAGGAAAACCTCGAGTGACGAGAGTAAGGGTCGTAAATCAAATAAGGGTAATACCGGTTGAAAGGATCCGAGATTGAAACGTAAAGTAGGGTTAAATGGGTCAGTGGACAGGTCGGATAAAAATCGGTCTAAAATATGCAGAAAAATATCTCTGCATGGGTCCGAACATAGGGACCAGAAAGGACCAACCAGGGGATAAAGGGAACAATTCCGTCCTCAGTATCATCTCGAAAATATAAATATAGAAGACCTAATAACCCTTCCCAGGGATCACATTCCATTGCAGGTCCCTCACATCAAATAGATACCAGGCAGGGCAAGTCACCTACAGAGGAGAGCAAGCAAGGAACGAGTGGACAATATGACAGGACCCGAGAGACAACTACAAGCGGAGCCAACAGGGCAGCTGAGAGGGAGACCAGTCCGGTCTAAACAGGCGACAGCAGTGAGACCTTGTCCATACTACCTACATAGCCGAGTAAAAAAGCCCGAAGGAATACCAGAGGAGCGGAAGAGCAACGGAATCGACAGTATCCCGCAGAACAACATCAGGAGAAGGAGCCTCAGCATGGAAGCCTTAGACGGAGATCCGGAGGATAGGAGCGAATAGAGGACAAAGAAAAAAATCAGGTTGTATCGTTTCTTTTTTTCTCCTTTCGAACAAGTGGTCGGAAGAATTATTGCAATGAAGCAAGTCACGGGCGGATTTTTAATTTAAGAAGCCAAGCAAAAGTGGACACTACAATGAGTGTGTTTTTTCTTGATGAGAAAAATCAGCTTTTGTCTTAATTTTTTTTTGTATAAATATGGAGAAAACATTTGTACGAATGCATTTATTTACTTCTATGTATGACTTCGCTAAGATGCGACAATTCCTTTGGTAGTTTGTTTTATTGGTTTATTGAAAAATATTTGAAATTGTATGTATATGTATGTGTATATTTTTTCTCACATCTGGTGACTTGGAACGCGGCGTAGTTAGGTAGGGCTAACATTTAATACTAACAAGCGCAGCATGCATGGAATGGGAATGTTAAGAAGCCATATGCTTTAATGGATGTATATAAAAATGTTATGTACAATATAAATGAATTTGTATATACTATAGAGATGTTTGTTTCTTCACAAGACTTAAAGAGATGTTCATTTCAGGATAGTTGACCCTGAGCATTGTATAGCAAGCGACGAATCAAGTGAAAGCCAGAATATGTATAGATTTTCCATAAGTAGTTAAGAAAATCACATAAGCAGGTTTTTTACCACTTCGGTGGTTTTTCCCTCGCCTCTTAGCCAAATGGATGTGGTGTAGGGAAATCTAATTCTGTAAATGTTATGTCAAATATAAGGAAGTTTTTGGTCCTAATTTTTTTTTCTTTCCCATAAGGAAGGAGAATGTGTAAAGTATTCGATTGTTAAATATGTATATTAAAGTCGTCGGGACTATAAATCAAGTTAAAAATTGGTTACGTAATTTGTTTTCAGGCCGTTTGTGACCTTCGAATAAATCCCGTTTTCTTTTTGGAGGAGGTTGTGACGAATCTGTACGGAAGCTTTCCACTAATATTCTTAGACGTCTTTTTGGGGAATGTAATTTCGCGTATATTTCCAATCAACTCCAAAAAGATGAACGGGATATGCAAAGTAGATAAGGTATTTAAGTCGAGCGTTGTAAGCTAGCAAGATAGATGTGGAAAGCTATTGAGCCAGCAACTTTAACCTCAATCTTAGAGGATTCCAGGATATTAAGATAGTGAAAACGTAGTGCTGTTATTCTAAGGAAGTATCAGAAAGCTGATATAGCCAGCGGTAAATACAATTTACGTACTCTTAAAATAAGCGTAAGTTTAGTCGAATTAGTTAAAATTAATGAAAGTTAAGAATTCGAGTACGTGTATTTCTCGGACCTCCTATTTCGGTAGACCTTACTTGATCTTGAGCGTAATTATTAATTTTAGTTGCATAATTCGTAACATAATTCTTCAATTTTATTTTCAATCTCTGTTTTTGAACAATGCCACATTTTTCTTAGTATTGCATAAGAATTACTTCTGTGCAATCAACAGGAAGTGACACTTGATTGTTGTTGATATTTCATGAATTTTAGTTTCAACTTTTTATTTCCATTTCCGAGTAAATGCAGGTTTAATTACCTCGAGGCTCCTCAGTGATCTTTTTCTACCATAGGACTTTCTGTGTTTGGTTAACACAAATGACGCATACTCGAGATGGACTAGCTATTTTTTTTATTTTCAAGCCTTCAGTTTGTCATTGTAATTACTTTTCCTTCCTTTGCTTTTAGAGCTTTGTCGAGATCCAAAATATATTTTTTTTTATAAAATAATGAATATTTTTCGTATCTTGATGAAACAGAATACTTGCTCTAATAAAAAAAAATTATCTAATCCTCAAGTCCTTCTTTCGACATGAAGATATAAATCTGCAAGTTAAAGTTCAAATTCTTGAGAATGATTATTAATGTGTAAGATATATATATATATATATATAATATTAGAAATGTTGGACTAATTAAATATCCTTACATAATAGAGAAAGGCGAAAATCTTAAACTGGAAATTTTAAAATAAACCAATATATAGAGAGAGAGAAAAGAGAAGGAGAATGAAAAAAATAAATATAAACGTAGCGAATATCTGCAAAACAAAAGAATGAATAAACAATGAATTTGATAGCGAAGAACATATTTATATATAATAAAATGAAAAATTATTTTGATTTCCAAAGCTTTTGCCGAATTGGGGCAGCAAAGTAGGGTTAAGCTTGCTTTATAGGATCTAAGCCTTTTCCTTTAGCAGAATATATATACACCCAACTCTTTTATTACACGATTTGATATTACATGGTACATGATTTTTTTACTTAAAACTTTTTTGTTCCAGCATGAATTTCAAAAAAAAAATTGGGAACTTGCACGCTTTGGATAAGGACAATTTGAACGAGATTTTGATACTAAAGAAGTTGAAGATGAAGTTGAGCTATTAACAGCTAATTTAAATTTCAAGGGTTTAAAATTTTCTACAAGCATGGAACAACATTTTATCACAGGATTCTGATATAGAGCCTGCATTAAAATTTATACGTAATCTTGTGTAGCACGATATCAAGAATTATATAACCAATTTGAAAAACCAAAGAGACAGCCGCTAATAAAACTTTGCAATAAAAACCAAACAAAAAAAAGAGGTTGTTAATTACGAATGGAATTTTTCATTTAAATCAAAACCGACGGTTATGCTAGATATATCTGACACATCCATAGATGATAACATTTTTGATCCAATTCGTAATCAACGTGGACACTTGCTATCAAGCAGCAATGAATAGTTGTGAGCAGATTTATTCCTAATTTATATTTGAATTTTTATATTTTGAACGTATTTATAGACTGTGAATTTTCACTGTATACAATCTAATTCTTTTTTTTTTGTAACAAAAATGAATTGTTTTTGTTTAAAAAATAATCTAACGTGATTTTATTATAGCTTTTTTGCACGGTTTTTTGGGAAAATATTTTCATTTTACACGATTTTTTAAAATTGTGTGGGGAGTATATACTAAAATTTACCATATGCCGCATGTATTTTTACACGAATTTCTTTTTATTTTTGCACGGTCACCTGAAGAATGTATTTACCGTGTAAAAAACCAGTTGGGTGTAATATACACACACGGACAAAAAGATTAGCGCATCAAGAAATAATTTCGAGTTCGTAACAAAACTTGGCATGAAGGTAAATTACATGTCGGGGAAATAAGCATATGATTAGAAAATCAGCTTGATTGCGCATTACGTAGAAATACGCGCGTATGGTAGAGGACGTTTAACGTCGTTCTCCGTGGAGTATGAAACAGGTAACCAAAGCTTGTTTGAGTGTGCTGAATCGCTTAGAAAGAAAAGCTAAGGTAGACACGCCATTACGCAGTTTCAGAAGACAATATGAGCATTTGTCGCAGTTTGAGAGGGGGAAAATCATCGGCATGATGGAAGCTGGGTGGTCGGCTAGGCGTGTAGCTCGTCAATCAGGCCGCTCTGATTGTGTTATGAGGAGGTGTTGGGACCAGTGGATCCGAGAGATGTCATTTACACGAAGACCAGGCTCAAAACGCCCTCAACAGACCAGTCGTCGAGAAGACCACCACATTGTAAGAAGTGCATGCGTACAGCCAAATGCTTCATCGGTCGCCATCCAGGCACAGGTAGCACCTTCATTAGGGGCCCCTGTGTCTTCTCGAAACATACGAAGGCGCTTGGTTGAAGGACATTTGGGATCGTGGCGCCTATTACGTGTTCTGCCCTTGACGCCGAGTCATCGACGCCTCCGTTTGGAGTTATGTCGCGTACGAGGAACCTGGACTGCAGCGGATAGGAACCAGATCGAATTTAGCGACGAATCCAGATTCAATCTCAGCAGTGATGACAATCGTGTTCGTGTGTGGAGACATCGTGGTGAACGCCTCAATCTTGCCTTTGCTTTACAGCAACACACCTCTCCCACAGCTGGTGTGATGGTATGGGGTGCCATTGCCTACAATATGCGGTCACCCCTAGTATAGATCCGTGGTACCATGACAGCCCAGTGGTATGTCCATAACATCCTACAACCACTAGTGTTGCCACTCATGCAACGGCTCCCAGGAGCCATTTTTCAACAAGACAATGCTCGGCCTCACACAGCAAGGGTGTCACAAGACTGTCTCTGCATTGTTACTATCCTTCCTTGGATTGCCTGATTCCCAGATTTGTCTCCAATCAAGCATATCTGGGATCATTTGGAACGGCGAATTAGGCACCCCACGAGTTTGAACGAACTAGAGGCAAGGTTTCAGAAAATATGGAACGAAAGGTCTCACGACATCATACAGAGCTTGTATGCCTCAATGTCCGATCGTAATGCATCGTGCATTCGCGCTAGTGGGGGTTCAACAGGGTATTAAATCTTCCGTCCTTTTGTCTTTTTCTCTGAAATAAATAATCCTTTACTTTGATTTTCTAATCATTGGCTTGTATCAAAGTAGTCTTTACGCATGTAAAATTTCGTTTCATTTTGACGACTTTTTCTTGGTGCGCGCTAATTTTTTGTCCATATATATATATATATATATATATATATACATATATATATATATATATATATATATATATATATATATATATATATATATATATACATACATATATATATATATATATATATATATATATATAGTATATATATATATATATATATATATATATATATATATATATATTGTTACGAAGTTTCTGTAAAATGGTGTAAATAATTTATATTTTGATGTGTACTGCCTTATCTTACTCTAAATTAGATTTAATTTGCGTTAAAATTGTAATATTCTCAAGCAGCGCTGTCCCTTATGTTATAATGTTGATTCAATGGGAACTTGGCGACGTCCTTTATGGTGACCAAGTTGGTGACTTGACGATCATGTTGGCGACCATTTTTGGCGAGTTCGTTACCCTCTGGATACTTCTAGAAATTATTAGAGAAATAATGTAATTTCAAAACCTATGACTCAAGTGTGTCTTTCTCGAATTATCCGCGAGATATATAAATAGAGAGATGCTCGTTGAAAGTCAGTCAGTCTGGTTTTGACTAGCGATTGGTTAGTATTGCTCTGATCGTTGAAGCGATTAGTGATTACTTCGGCTGTTGAACGAGCGATTGCTTGTGAATAATTTTTTATATACGTGTATTTTTTTAGACACCGATAATTGTGTCTGAGTACTGTTGAAGGTGCAAAGACTCTCTGAGATTTATTCTGTGAATATTGCTGCTGAATCCTGTATTTCAAGGATTGGATTTTCGTCAATAAATTCTCATCGCTCTTAAAGAACTGCCTTGTACTTCTGTGACTGATTTTCATAAAATCTTTGAACCCCGATCAACGTAACAATATATATATGTATATATACGTACAGGGTGTCTCTGAACATCTAGATTCCTCGTTGGGAATACATAATAAATGCCCGAAAAACTGTAGCAGTACGAGCCACAGTTTACGAGAAAAATACGAGAAACAAAGCATGTCGATGCAATTAAAAAATCCTGCAACGGACACATCAACAGTAGTATTTGTAAACATTTCAAAAGAAAGATGCTTGAAATGTCCATCGTGCATATCGAGGCAGGCTTGAAAGTGCTGTAGAATGGATAAGTGCACACGTCGCATCAATCAAGTGTCCACCGGAGTACAAGCAGCTTGCAGACGAGTAACTAAGTCCGCTTGTGCAGTCACTGAATCTCGATACACCAAATCCTTGAAATTGCCGTACAGGAAAGAGTACAACGGTGTGAGACCTGATGATCTTGGTGGCCATAGAACCGTAGTTCCAAGTATGGTCTAGTGGTTAATAACGTTCATGAGTACAGAGATTCATCGGACCTCCTTCATGAAGCATCTTGCATCATCACTTACCGTATTTTTCTGGTAAACATAGATACAATTCCCAACGAGGAATCTGCTGTACAGAATTTGGATGAAATTTTGCTACACCCTGCACATTTACGTAGGTTTAATTTTTAGCTTTGCAACGGATCTTGCCGTACGACTACTATATTTACAAATAGCACAAAGTGTTTTTAAAATCGGCATACTGTTTCAAAACCAAATAATTCAGATTTGTAAAAATAAAAACTGTTTACTTATTTAAAACTGATATAAACGGTCCATTTAGTAACTGTACGTGTGCTGACTTTGCCCTGAAACTATCTTATAATTAAAAAGACTGACAAAATGAAATGTGTAAAAAATGTTCTACTAAAAAAAGGTCTTAAATTAATGAAGAAAATTAAAAATAGACATTAGACAGGAGAAAAATAAAAGAAATGCAAGGAATGTGCAAGTTTTATAACAGTGAATTTGATGAAGGATGTCATAGAGAGAGGTAGTAAAGGGTGTTTTTTTAGAGGTATAGAACATTAAATTGCAATAAAACAACGATGAATTGATTGATGAATCGATGATTGACATGAATTTTTTTTATTCGAAAGATAATCTTGTGGCATTACATTTTAAATGTGATTTCTGGCATATGACTGCCACGGCTGGCTCGGACGTAGTCCAATCTGGACGTCCAATTTTCGATGACTTTTTCCAACATTTGTGGCCGTATATCGGCAATAACATGGCGAATGTTGTCTTCCAAATGGTCAAGCGTTTGTGGCTTATCCGCATAGACCAATGACTTAACATAGCCCCACAAAAAATAGTCTAGCAGTGTTAAATCACAAGATCTTGGAGGCCAATTCACAGGTCCAAAACGTGAAATTAGGCGGTCACCAAACGTGTCTTTCAATAAATCGATTTTGGCACGAGCTGTGTGACATGTTGCGCCGTCTTGTTGGAACCACAGCTCCTGGGCATCATGATTGTTCAATTCAGGAATGGAAAAGTTAGTAATCATGGCTCTATACCGATCGCCATTGACTGTAACGTTGTGGCCTTCATCGCTTTTGAAGAAGTGGTCCGCCAGCCCATAAAGCGCACCAAACAGTCAGTTTTTCTGGATGTAACGGTGTTTCAACATACACTTGTGGATTAGCTTCTCTCTAAATGCGGCAGTTTTGTTTGTTGACGTAGCCATTCAACCAGAAGTGCGCTTCATCGCTAAACAAGATTCGCTTATGAAAATCGGGAACAACGGCAATCTCGTTTTGGGCCCATTCGACGAATCTACGCCTTGCTTGATGATCATTTTGATGAATTGCCAAACCAAACTGAGAATAAATCACTTGACAGCTGTAAATCGGTCGCCATCTTGGAAAGTAATGCCAACTTAAACTTCTATACCTGGAAAAAAACACTCTTTACATGAATAGAAGTGGAAGAACGAAACAACATGAAAAAGATACTTTCAAAAAAATGAAAGAGCGAATGAATTTTTTTTTAAAGTTTATTTTTAAACTTGATAAATCTATAAAAGAAACCTGTGAGACATGGTTTAAAATTTACGTAGTTTAAACCGTATCTTTAAAGTGCATTTCTGAATGGTTTAAGTGATTTTCAGGGACGCAGGAAATTCTATTGGAGACACTTTTCAGAGGGATCAGCTACGACTTCTCGATGTGACAGAAAAAAAAATTGAAAAACTGAAGGAAATTTTTGATGTAGATCTTCTTATAAAAGTGCTAATGATAATGAAGGATTTTTATGAAACAGTGAAAATTCCTGTTTTATACTTTTAAAGAGAAAGAAACATTGCAGGCTTTTCATATCCCATACTCTACAACAGGGGGTGGCAACCTTTTTTACCTGTGGCGTGCCAAATCAATCTACCAATATAATTCAGTTTGCCACACAGTAGGACATGTTTGAAACAATTCGATTCCAGTGGTAATGCATGCAGAATTAGAGAATAGAGGCAAATAACTTGAATATTAACAGTTTTACTATAAATTAATTTTGCCTCATTTGGATATTTCTTACCATAAAAATAAACACATAAAGTACAACTATTTTTTCAACAAAAATTTAAAAATTAAAGTTGTACATATAGTATGTATTTAAACATATTTATTAAATTAACAAAAAAATAGAAAACTCTCTCTTCAAATATAAGTATTTCTCATCATTACACCTAATAAAAAGATAAATAAAACTTTTAAAGCCAACCAGTGCTTGCACCCTTCTACACCCCTTTCATGATTCAAAAAGCAGGGGTATAATTTGTGACTTTCACGATTCTGAGCATACAGTTGTTAAACAATTTCTGTGTGGACTCAAAATATTTTTCATATGAGGAGAAAATTTTTACTTAGATATGTAGAACCAAAAGCGGAAAACAGAGTGCTTGCAAATTTCTTTATCTTTCAAATATTTTGGTAATTCCTTAAGGTATTCGACTACTTGTAACAACTTTTTTGGAAAAATAAAGGTATAGGGTTTTGGGGGGGGATTTTTAGATTTATTTAGTATTTTTAAGGAAATAATCCTAAAACTGAAAACAGAAAAAAAATTATTATTAAAATGGGAAAAAACTGGTAAAAATGAACAAAAATTAAATAAACGGGGCCCTCTCTGTACAAAAATTTTATGAACAAATTATCAGTTTTTTAATTTTGATATGTTACTTAGTTATTCATGTTTGAAATGACGTTCCGGATAAGAGATATTTTAGTTTTTAGAAAAACTAGAGCACTTTATCTAAGTGATTATATGAAATTGCTTAAAAAAAGCAGTGATTATATTCACAAAAAGGACTGTAAATTTTGAAGTAAAGTGTGAACTGTGAAGTAAGTGTGATTAATCAAGAAGTAAAACTGTGATTGATAAATCTGAGGGTCAAAACACTTCTACTGTTATACAAAACACACACAAAAAATGTCACCAAATTAGTTTCAAAACTTTTTGATCAAACACTGTCCCCGTTTGAGCTTTTTGAAATAAACACATTTCGAGTAAAATGCATTTTAAAGTTTGACATCTTGTGTAAAGTTATGGCATCTACTTTTACTAAAACACTTGTAGTTTTTGTCCTAGTAATGGAAAATAAAAAAACTTGGTATTTTTATTAAGCTAATATGATGGTCTATAAAATAAAATCATGAAAAAATTGTCAATTTTTGAAAAAAATGATTTTAGGGAAGTCGAATACCTTAAATGTCGATAATTCGGAAGATGTTAATCATTACAAGTTTGTAAACTTCCAACTACTCAAAAATTGACAAAATTGTAGAGTAGTGCAGAGTACCATTGAGAATTGCACCGCGTGTCACATGTGGCCATAGTTTTCCAATCTCTGCTCTACAAGAAAGTCAGTGAAAATTCGTCTTGACGCTTTTGGAGACTTAAACGTCACTAGAACGAGATGTGAATAGGTTGAAGTCTCGAATATAAACCTCAACGCAAAATGCAAAGCAACGGAATGGCTTAGTCTCAGTCAGCCATGCAAGAAGAAAGTTCGCTTCATTTCATTTGATTTTAATTCGCGTTGTTTTGTGAAGCAGCACGAAGGTGATGGATCTCACAATTTTGAAGCACGATCAAGTGATAAGGATGACACCTGAGATAACACCTTGTAATGGATCTAACCGCGAACTTGTACTAATCCCCTTGGGGTAAATTTATTTCCTTTTAACTGTTTTTCTGTTGAAAACTTTCTCACGAAGAAGACTCGATTTATTCAAATGAATGGTTCTATTTAAGCATTGACTTTTAGACACGCGAGGTAGTTGAGAGTTAGTCGACGAGTAATTTCTGGATGATCAAATATTGCTAATTGACGATATAGTCATTAGATAGAGATTAATAATAATGACCGAAGGTCGTAGAACTGATAACAGAATTACGGTGAATTAGACCGTAAGCGTCTAAAGTGTTCCAAGAGTAAGTGAATTAGATTATACTCAAATATTAAGTATCCTTTCTGCCACGTGATTGCTCCTATACTTAGTAGTGGTGCGCATTTCCTACCCTGAGTTGTCGATTTAAGTTAGAGAAATAATAAATTGGAATTGTATTGATTATGTGACTGATCTTTATTCTAACCCCCAAACACCAATAACCGCAACGCGGTTATTACAACCCCCATCCAAACATCCACACTCCGCCAAAGGAAAGAGTTTGAGCTTCGACCGATTTAGCGTGTATCAGCCCCTCTACACCGTGTGTCTTCAGTGGCGCTGGGTTACGAACCCTCAACACCTGCTACGAGTTTATGATCATGACCACTAGACTACCAGGTGAAAGTTCGCAGTGGAAATTCAAGAATGAAGATAATTATTTATTACCTTCTTTGACAGCATTAGCTTGATTCATTAAATTTATTTTAAGAAAATGGATGCTAATATAGAAGTTGCAAGAATGCTGCAGCTTATTATTGCAAAGAATCTGTCGTGTATGTGTAAAACATGCCACTTGTGACTGGGCTTTATCGGTACTTCTACTAATAGTCATCTTGGGATTTCTTTGGGGGCCAGAATGGAAATTCTTTCCAACCAACCCAAGAAGAGAGCGTGTTTATGCAGATTAGGAATCATACATATTGGAATGTTAGCATTCGCGAGGATCGCTAAGTGAAGCTCTGAGCGCTAAGTAAGCTAATTGAAGTGAGATGAAGTTATAGGAGAAGAGTCTTTATTCTGTGAGCCGGTCTAGTATTGCCAGTCCAGTGAATTATAAGTGGGTCCGAGACCAGAGGAGTATTGTCTTAGACAGAGAAAGTCAGATTAAAGGATAAATTGATGGTTTACGGACCGTAGCTGTTTGCCAAGGAAATAGCGATAGGCTTATTCATTTAAACTTTAAGGATAGAGCGGATACTATTAAGTTAGGAATTAATCTATAAAGATAGATTCGGTGGTTAATTGCGCTATTTATCAGTAATACGTTTTGCGTCTCAACACTCTTGATCATTATCCTCCTAGACTAGTATTGTTGTTGTATTGTATATAAATTAAGATCATAATAAACAGGTTTTATTGTAGCAGAGTTTAGTGGCTCATCTTTCATTCCCTCAGACGTAGGTTGCGTGGATGGTGAAGAGAGGGTATCCCCAACGGAGGGGATATCACACACTGCAAGCTGTTAGTACTTTCTCTAACCTAATACCCACCCACATTCAGCCCTCGTCTTGAAAGTGTTATTGACCAGTAGAAGAGTTGTACGCCTCACTCATCCACCATACTCAATTTATTTTATTCCAGAAGATTTCTTTCTGTTCCCACACTTGAAAAAAAGCTGTTTCAGTTATCCTTGGCATTTCAAATTTCTAGGGATACTTACCTTGACGTAATGACGCACATTTCATTTTTCTTTTTGATGCTGTCTAAAGCGCACGTCGGTTAGTGTTTCGTTTTACTTTCCAGAATCTGCATAACTATTTTTGTTATGACATTTTTTTTTTTACTTTTTGTTGCCAATATTGCATCGTCGTTGGATTTCAACGAAAGTGATACTGAATGAGAATATTTGCCAGAAACCGATGAATTCAACAATTACTCTGTTACAGATTCATCTATTCGTGATGATGAAGTGAAGAATTGGAACAAAAATGAAAATACACTTATGTAACGTATGTCGGAAAGCTTTTTGTTCCAAGGAACACTTCGAACAATTTTTCCAAGATTTGTAATTTCAATACTGATTTCCCTGTTTTTTTCGAATTTTTGTAACCCAGATATTTTGTAACCTAATTTTTGTAATTTTATACAATTCTAATAAAAGAAAATCTTCCTTATAATGTTTTCTGTGCTAGTTACACTGGTTGTACATTATAATAAGCCATGTATCCTCGTAAGGCTACAATGGGATTTGCTCTATACATAGCATGTATCCTCTAATGGTTGCATGGTACGCAAGAGGTTAAGGAACAGTAAAGTCGTTGTCAAAAGTGCATAATAAACGGTTGACATCATGTCGAAGAAATATAAACGTTTCTTCTGATTTAAATATGAATTAAGTATTAAGTAATTCATCGAACTTTCTTATCTCGTACTTAGTATTTCCTAAATGTTTCTAACTATGCTTTGTAGCGGGTTCAATTCAGGTTTTCTACTAATCCTCTTGGGGAAAATACTCTTTGATTGCTATTTTTGCTTAAAAACCGCTTTCCGTAGAGATGACTTAATTTATGCAAATATAACTACTATTTAAGTGCCAGTTGTTGAATATGCGATATAATGGCTAAGCGTTGATCGTTAAGTTGAATTCCTAGGAGTTAGTAGACAGTGACTGGTAATTACGCTTCTTAAGATTAATATTTGAAGAATAAGTCATCACAGGAAGTGATTAAATGATCAAACTTAGAGCTGGCCATACTATCAGGCTTCAAGAAGAATGATTCAAAGAGCTTTAATCAAATTACGTAGCTTCGGTAATTTAGTTATCTGATGTCGGGTTAAGATTTCTTATTGATTCCTAAGTTAAGTTATAAAAGTGCATTTCACGTAGAGTGTTAAAGGTTAAATAAGATTAGTCATTCTAAGATCATGTCTAACCCTTTCTCGAACCTTCCCACACCCGCGACAGCTTGAGAATCATGAAATAATAAATGTTAAACTTCAATATATCACAATATAAATATTATACAATATATAATACAATACACAATCCTTACTAATATTATTAACGTGAAAGTTTGTGTGGATGTTTGATACTCTTTCACGCAAAAAACAACTGAATGGATTTTAATGAAACTTTACAATAATATAGCTTATACATCAGAACAAAACATAGGCTATAATTTATAAAAATATTGTTTGAAGTGTCCAAAATATAATGATAATTGTCAAGTAAGTAGGAAAAAGTTCTACCATTTGCAAAAAAGCCCGTGACAACATATATCTATCTTTTATGTGTGAAGCAAAACTTTGATTTTGTTTTGTCTACGCCAGGCGCTAGGAACTGTGAAAACTTGAACAGGTGGAGTGTGGGTCTGTTTACAATTTTAACATAAAAAAAATACAATAAAAAGTAATATTAACGTATCACACTTCCAGATTTAAATTATTTATACTATTTTAAGCATTCATTACACAAAATTTGTAACAATGAGCGGAGATCAGCCTAGGAAGGTGTTTTCAAAAATCGACCCACAAGAGCGTTACGGGTGTTATAGATAAAAAAAAATATCCTTTTTATCAGCTATTAGATCAACAGACTTAAAATTTAACAAACAGGGTTTATTGTTATTATTATTATTCAGCTGAGATTTGCAAAAAGCTTTTTTTGTTTAATTTGCAATTCACGTAAAATTGTCATTAAAAACTTCCTTATCCTTCAATCTGTACTGTTTAATTTTTCAATTCACCCGTGCGAAGAATGGATATAAGAGCTAGTACATAATATTATTTACTGGTGTAACAATATAATTAAGAAAATATCCAGAATCATTATATATGGTTTTATATGCGATCTGCTCATTTAAAACACTTTAAAAAAATACCGTGGTATTTTTCTTTTTCTTTTCTTTTCTTTCTGTCTTGATCAAATGAATCAATATAATAATAAATCTATTTAATAAGTTACAGAGTAAACATATAGTTTGAAAAAATTTATTTAATCCTCAAGAGAAAACATAATTTTAGCATTTCTTCTCTATTCGCTTTCATGTTTTCTTCTTCCATGAATGACACGTGTTTTGCTATTTTTAGAAACCTCTCAGATGCCGTAAAGTAAACTTTGAAGCCGAGAAAGATCGATTGGGTTTATTTAAATCGGTCACTTGTGGTCAACGAAAGGAGGAAGAGATGAAAGTAAAGAAAACGAGCGTCTGTGCGTCCGCCCACACTTTTCAATTAGGCGATTGAAAAACATGCCAAAAATGGGCAAAAGGGATATCTCGAGAAGATGAGAAAAGTATGCGGACATGGAGGGGAAAGAACAGACATTTTCTTCCCGTTATGGGGATTTTGTGTAGGAAGTTAGACCCATATAAACCTGAACGTGACCTTGAAGGGGAAGATGATGGTGACACGATGATCATATACAATAAATCATCTCAGGATAATATGTAGTGTCAATGCGGTCTTTTAATTTTTAAAAAATATATTTTGACAAACATTAATGTTCTTAAATAAGATAAAACTCGATCTAATATCTTCTCGTTGCTTCAGATTAATGAAAAAAATTATAGTATACTCGTAATACCTTACTCTTTGTTAGATAGTTCTCATCAGACGGGGTGTACGGAATGATAATGTGAATTTATTGATCATGAGAGTTTTAATAATCTCCTAAGAGAGTTTATACTTTTAATAACCTTTCAGAGGCTGAATTGTTTTCTTAAAATTTTTAAATATATATTTTTGTTTATATGATCATTTTGATTAATGAAGTTATATTATTCACTTCAAATTTCCATGAAAATATTACTCTTCATTCTGAGGAGAAATGCGTGGCCAGGGTAGCCTAATGGTCAAGTTCCGGGGTAGCCAACCCAAATGACCTTGCGGGCCACTTCGGAAAAACATTATAATCTCGCGGACCGTACATAAAAATATGTACCTTTATATCAGATTTGGAAATAAAAAAAACATTTATTGGAATGAAAATTTAAAACAGAATTAATTGTTATTGTTTCATTATTATTCAAGTATACAGACATAGATAATATAATAATGTTTGTATAATATATGTTGATATGCATAATGCAATTCGGAATTTATTAAAAAAGTAAATTATTATAGTAAAATCAAATGGAACTGTTTAATAAAACATAAATCTATTTTAATCTGAAGAATATTTCTATCATCAAAAAGGATTTATTTTAAAACAAGAACAGGTAACAGGCAAATACACTGGCCTCAAAAAGTTAAGGTACAACCGGATTTTTGTGTCTAATTTGCAAATGAATGAATGTAGAAACAAAAATTTGGAGGATATGTGCATTAAATAGTTTTTTATTGAATGCGTCATAGAAATTTGTATAAGTGTATTGCAAAAACGATTTATAACAAAAAAAAAAAGCAATCTCTGCGGAAAAGTCCATTCTTGGAGAAAACAGCACATCACAGTGTTATGTGGTAAAATGGCATAAAAACAATACAAAAATGGGTTCTAATAAGGAATGTGTCCACCCCTAACTTGAATGCATTGGCGGCATCGATTTCCCATGCTGTTTATTAAGTTGTCGGACACCGGAATAGGAAGCGAAGACCAGACACAGAGTAAGCCTTGTTTCAGCTCATGTAACGACCTTGGAGGAGGATTTAAAGCAGCAACCTCTCTGCCAAGATAGTCCCAAAGATGTTCTATCGGGTTCAGGTCTGGAGATCTAACTGGCCATTCCATTCGTTCCAAACCGTGATCCTCCAGATACTCCTTAACAATTCCAGCTCGGTGAGGTCGTGCATTATCATCCATCAGAATGAAGTCGTTACCAATAGCAGCAGCATATGGGCGGACATATGGATCAAGGATCTCATCCCGATATCTAAGACCAGTTACGGTTCCTCCATGGAACACATGCAGGTCAGTGTGGCCACCGAGCGAGATCCCTGCCCAAACCAGGATTCCACCACCTCTATAACTGTGTCTTTCAACAGTGTTGGATTGATGGTATCTAGTGCGATGTTCCCTCCAGATCAGTAGACGCCCTGAATCACTCTCCATTGTAAATCTGGACTCGTCTGTGAACAGCACAGAAACCCATTGTTGCTGCGTCCAAGAAACATGTTCTCTTGCCCAGCATAAGCGGTTCCTTCGCTGTCGTCCGTTGAGGGGAACGCACACAACTGGTCTTCTTGCATACAGACCTGCATTGTGAAGACGATTTCGCACCGTAGTAGCGGAGATTCTTCTTCCTGATGCTTGAAAGTGGTCTGCAACGAGCTGCGGCACAGTAATGGTTCTTCTCCTTCGTGCCGAAAGAGCTAGAAAACGGTCTTCTGCAGGTGTTGTAGCTCGGGGTCGGCCTGGAACAGGTCTTCTGGACACAGAATCTTCGAATTGGTATTGATCCCAAAGTCGCTGAACAACACTACGAGACACATTGAGACGTCTAGCAGCATCAGCCTGCGACAATCCCATTCCATCCATCCAACTGCCCGCCACCTTAACGAATTGGGTAAACGACGTCTCTGAGACATTTTCTAAACTCTATTGACTATTGTCACCGAAACTGCCAACAACTGTTGAAAATCAACACAACTTACACACAAAAGTACGAAAGCTTGATATTTGCATATTTTTCTCTCACTCATAAATATACGTTCTTTTCTATAAAATAAAAGCGGTATCAATCGTTTTTGCATTAATGTTTTTAAAGTTCGTTATTATCATTCATGTAAACTATGCATTTTATTGTTACTGCCATTTTTTTTATGGTAAGCTTCGAAAAACATGTTGTACCTTAACTTTTTGAGGCCAGTGTACATTGTAGATTTTTATATATTATATATATATATATATATATATATATATATATATATATATATATATATATATATATATATATATATATATATTATAAACATGAAAGTTTGTGAGGATGTTTGGGAGTCTTTCACTCAAAAACAACTGAATGGATTTTAATTAAACTTTGCAATAGTATAGCTTATACATCAGAATAAAACATAGGCTATAATTTATAAAGATATTATGTGAAGTTTCAAAAATATAACAATAATTGACAAGTAAGTAGGAAAAAGTTCTGCCATCTGCAAAAACGCCTGCGACAACAAATATTTTTTATTTGTGAAGCAAACCTTTTCATTTTGTTTTGTCTACGCCAGGAACTGCAAAAGCTTGAACAGGCGAAGTGTAAGGCTGATTACAATTTTAACATAAAATAAATACAATAAAAATAATGTTAACATATTACACTTCCAGATATAAATTATTTATACTATTTTAATCGAAAAAAGAACATTGCTTATTTGCTTATGATCTTAGAAAAGTTCGAGTATGTTACATTCGCCAAATTTTAAACATTAATATTTACGGACTGTGCAATATTAATTAAAGTAGAAATTCGCTGAAATTCTAAAGACAAAACACAGACAATTATTCTATGAAAATCCTTTCAAAAACGAATACATCTCGAATCCGTCGACCTGAAAAAGAATGCATTTTGAACCTAGATAGATATATGCCATTTTTCAGAAAAAACTTTTCACTGTTTTTTTAATCGTGCTATATAGTTTTCAGTTTCAGAAATTTAAGGTCACTTGTGACGAATCTGTACGGAACCTTTCTACTAATCTTCTTAGGCGTCTTTCTGGGGAATATAAATTCGTGTTTATTTCCAATCAACTCCAAACAGAAGTATGGGATATTTAAATTAGATAAGGTATTTAAGTCGAGGGTTGCGAGATAGCAAGGGAGATGATGGTAGGCTATTGAGCCAATAACTTTAAATGCAAAACTAGAAGATTCAAAGAGATTAGATTCGTGAAGACGTCGTGCTGCTAGACGTACCAGAAAGCTGATATAAGCCAGCGGTAAATATAATTCCCGTACGCTTAAAGTACGCAGTTTGAGCTACTTCGTTAAAGTTAATGACAGTTATGCGTGTGTTTCTCGGATCTCCTATTTCGGTAAACCCTACTCGAGTTGAACTAGATTAGTAATTAATTGTATTCTTAGTAATTTAATTTAATATAAAGGCAAATCCATTTAAACGACGTAGCATTATTATATTATATGTTATCAGAGATTTTTGAGGAAATTATAACAAAATAAACAATATTATTATTCAAAATGGCTCTTGGTGGTTCTTTGCCTCAAATTAATCTTGGTGTTCAAGGTGTGACCCAGGGGGGTCATCACACACAAAGAATTCGAAGATTCGGTGTTCTTTTCGATTTACACAACGTGAGAAAAAACGATATTTGAATATTTTGAATGACGTCAGTGAGGAATTATTTTGTAATTATAAAAATTTCTACTATTTTCAAAATACAACTATTTTTAAAAAGGCACATTTTCCTGTCTGGGGCCTAAAAAGTTGCAAAGTGAGTGAGAGAATATTAAAGTCCCACTGTTCACTTACTCAAGAGATATCATAGCGAGAGGGGAAGGGGAATTTCCATGACAATGTGTTGCGCTTTTAAAAATGTTCATGCAACGCCGGGGGAGGGAGAATAAACCGGTCTGACAGAAAGAAGCGAACAAATTTCAAAACAGGAAATTTTAAGCTATATTCAAATATCTTCTCGTTGGTGAGGTGTGGAAGTTAATAGAGAATGTGTCAACTATGGCGTCGTTCTTGTCACTTGTCCATTGTTCAAAAAATACGAGAATCGTCCCCAATAGCCCTCTTGCAGCATTGCAGTGCGATTTGATATGAATCTCTCGTGCTAAGGAGATACATATCTGTAATGCATAGAAGATCATGCATTTTTATCTCCAAATATGGCAAAATAACTAAACAAATGATCTTACTTTTGTTTGATCCAGGATTTTGAAAATGAAATTAGTGATTTTCGAAAGGAAAAAATTCTGAAATTCGTTCATTAACACGCTTTTATTAGCTTCTCCTGTATTTAACGGAATCTTTGAACTAGATTTTTAACCACTTTAAAAGATCAGATTAATGCGAAATTTCGAAAACCTGTCAAGGACCGATGACAATACAACAATTTAATAATTTTGCCCCATTGTCCTGATCAGGATCATCAGGATTAATGATTTACCATTTCTAGATTTAGCGACTAATGCCAGATTTGACGATTAAAAGATTGTTACAGCCCCAAAGCAAAAACGTTCATGGTTAATACAAATACAACAAACCAAGAAGATTAAGGGGTGTTGGAACGCTAAAATCTTATTTTTTTGATAATTTGAGATTTTTACATTTTCAAATTGTATAGATTTTAACCTTTCTAAAAATACCTTACTTTAACCTCTAGGGTATTTAGAAGCCCTTAAAAACGTATTTTTAAATAATCATTGAATTTGGGCCACGCCCATTTAATGGCGAAAATTGTAAACAAATTACTTTGTTTTGCTTAAAAGTTTAACGACCAATCTAAAACCAAAACATGTATCTTTTATTTTAAATTGAGCCTTTTATTTTTTCACTTCCTAGCCGATTAGAAGTCTCACTGTATACATTAAAATCAATTTATCTCAAAATGTAAATTTTAATGTGTGTTGTACCTTTGTGAGAAACTACTGTTCACAGGTATGTAAATTTTTTATGAATTATTTATAATGATGTCTAATATATACTAAAATGAGCTTTTTGTAAAAAACTCAAAAATTTAATTTTTACAAATTTTTTAAGTAAAAATGGGTAAAGTTTTCACAATGTTCGATAAAATATTTCATAATTTATTAAAAATTCAAAATTAGCTAAAAGCTCATTTTTAGTATAATGAGAGAGGTATACTTTAATAGTATGAAAAATTTCAAGCTTGTACATAAAACAGATTTTGAGAAAAGGTACATCGAAAACAGCCAATTTAACATTGTCAGTATAGAGGGAGAGAGAGGTTTCCAACTCCCCTTAATTCATCGATGAATAAATTATAATTTAAAAAACTAAAAAAAGCACTCCTTCATTGTAGACTGAACTAAAAAAATTAAAAATAAATTATAGTTGAGAGAGAGAGAAAAATTAAAAACACGCTTTTTTATAGTTAATTGAACTCAAACGTAAAAAATAATATAAGAATAACGAGATATAAGATTAACGAGAAAATTATAATGCCATTGTAGTAAAAGCATAGGTTGCATGATTTCTTACTAGTTCTATTCCGAAAGGCTGAGTTAGAATAAAAATGTAGTACAAAGCACCCCATGGTTTTATCACAATGACATTAATTTCTCGCGCGCGTGTGTGTGTTTAAAATAATATTTTTTTCTTTTTATTCATTGCATGTTTCTGAATATATCATATATAAACGGCAAATGCTTGTAAAAATTAGGGGAAAATTTAGGGATATAACTAGTGAAGTAATTGTGTGTATTTTACTTTTTTTTACTCATTTTACAACTATATTTTGTCTAAATCTCCGTAATAATAGTAAAAGTATTATAAATCAGTTGCTTTCATATAAATAATGTTTCTACGTAGTCAAACATTTTTTAAAAATATTTCAAGTACAAACATAAGCTTAAGTAAGAAAAAAAACCAATAATGTACTCGACATTAAAAACTTTAATAACGATTTTTAAAACTCCACGGTCAATTGGTGCGCATTTCTATGGTATTAGCATGAAATTCAAAGCAGTATTTCAATGACATCATACACGCGATGCCAATTTTGAGTTTGGCTTGATTTCATTTGCATCACACTGTACATTTACCTTTGATAATCATCACGCAATATAAAAAAATACATATTCTAGAAAATTGATGGAGAAAGACGACATTGATAACAGAGTTATAGCTTTTAGCATTGGTCCAAGGTCATGCTGAAAAAAAATGTCAAAGGGCCACAATATTGGTACAATCTTGTTCAGAATATATATAAAATGTGATTTCAAGTAAAACAATAAAACAAAAAATCGATAACAAGACCATTTACTGGTTTTCATTCGAGGACTGCAGCTCTAATGGAAAATTCCATCAATACATGTACTGTTTATGTCCCTTTGTAAAATTAAATTTGCATTAAAAAATACTTAGATCAAAATATTGGTGTAAACCCTATTATATATAAACCCCATCTATGTCTCTCCCTATATTTATGTATATTTAAGATACTTATCTGCCATAAGAATAACAATAATTAAAAGCAATCTACAAAACAAAATATTTCTGCTTCTTTTTCCAGCAGCATAATTAAGCGTTAACATTGTGTGTGTGTGTGTGTGTGATTCAAACTCTCATAATTTACTTTTTAGAATTTTCATCTATGCATTAAAAAGTTGTGTCATTTAATTTGAAAATTTTATATCTTAAGGAGAGTTGTGTATACTATTTTTAAAATATTCATTTAAACACACTATATGTTATCAAATACTAAGATAGATTTGGAAACTGTATTTTTTTTAGTTATAAAATATTTTTGGTTTCCGATGTCCAACAAATTATGTTTAGTTTAGTCAGCAGATTTTAATTAGCAATAATTCTATTTTTGTGATGTCTTTCTCTTTATGATTTACTTTTAAAAATAATTCACGCATTATGGATTCACAAATATTTCAAAATTAACTATTTATTATCTTTCATTGGTTTGTATATTTTTTTGCTTTTCTTACATTACATATTTTAAATAAAAATTCATAATTTTTCTGCTCTGCAATAATCAGTAAAAAAGGGGGAGGATGGTGCCTTTAACTCTTGGTTAATTCTGTTGTTCAACTCTAAGCCTGAAAAAACGCTAACTCTATGCAGGACCTCATATTAGATTTGGTTTTGCTTTTTCGCTAATGGACTCCTCAGTTATGGATTAATACATTTTTAAAAAATTTTAATTGAATTTTTGATTTTATTTAATTATTTTTTTTAAGTTTTTAGTAGCATTATTGGAAGTACAATAATGTTGTGTGCAGCTTGATCGTACCAGATTCGAGATCTAGTTTTGTCGAAAATCGTAAAGGTAAGTAGTAGGATTTCCTTATTGCGTTACAGTATTCTCATGACTAAGTTTATGTAATTTTTCATAGGACTTCTCATTTGACTTCATATGATTCTCATATGACTTTAATATTCTCCTGTTGCCGCGACAGCGTAGAGATCAAGGTGAAAGACTCGTGTCTGGAGTGTCATAAGCTTGAGCATAGTGCGGCTGAAGACTCGCTGTGCAGAGAGGGGTCGCTTCACGTTAAATCTGTCGAAGGTCAAAGTCCTCCCATTGGTGAGGTGCGGAAGGAAAGGGTTCAGAGATCAGTGTTGTCCTCATCACTTGACAATGGTTCAAAATTATGAGGTCCGTCTCCAATAGCCCTCATTCAACTTTATATAGCGATGTTAATCTAACTCTCACTAAATATTCTCCTTTGATTTCAAAACTCTCATATGACTTCAGTATTATCATATGACTATGAATATATGATTCTCATATGACTTCAGTAATATCATATGACTATGAGAATATGACTTCTCATATGACTATGAGTATATGACTTCAGTATTCTCATATAACTGAGTATATGACTTCAGTGTTCTCATATGACTATGAGTACATAAAACTTAAGTATTCTCATATGACTATGAGTACATAAAATTTAAGTATTCTCATATGACTATGAGTACATAAAATTTAAGTATTCTCATATGACTATGAGTACATAAAATTTAAGTATTTTCATATGACTTCAGTAATCTCATATGACTATGAGTATATGACTTCAGTAATCTCATATGACTATGAGTATATGACTTCAGTAATCTCATATGACTATGAGTATATGACTTCCTCATATGACTTCAGTAATCTCTACATGACTATGAGTATATGACTTCAGTAATCTCATATGACTATGAGTATATGACTTCAAAATGACTATGAGTATATGACTTCTCATGACTATGAGTATATGACTTCAGTATTCTCATATAACTGAGTATATGACTTCAGTGTTCTCATATGACTATGAGTACATAAAACTTAAATATTCTCATGACTATGAGTACATAAAATTACATTCTCATATGACTATGAGTACATAAAACTTAAGTATTCTCATATGACTATGAGTACATAAAAATTTAAGTATTCTCATATGACAATGAGTACAAAAAATTTAAGTATTCTCATGACTATGAGTACATAAAATTTAAGTATTTCATATGACTCGCAATCTCATATGACATGAGTATATGACTTTCAGTAATCTCATATGACTATGAGTATATGACTTCAGTAATCTCATATGACTATGAGTATATGACTTCTCATATGACTTCAGTAATCTCATATGACTATGAGTATATGACTTCAGTAATCTCATATGACTATGAGTATATGACTTCAGTAATCTCATATGACTATGAGTATATGACTTCTCATATGACTTCAGTAACTTCATATGACTATGAGTATATGACTCTCAAATGACTATGAGTATATGACTTCTCAAAATGACTATAAGTATATGACTTCAGTAATCTCATATGACTATGAGTATATGACTTCTCAACTGACTATAAGTATATGACTTCTCATATGACTTCAGTAATCCTACATGACCATGAGTGTATGACTTCTCATATGACTATGAGTATATGACTTCCTCATATGACTTCAGTAATCTCATATGACTATGAGTATATGACTCTCAGTAATCTCATATGACTATGAGTATATGACTTCAGTAATCTCATATGACTATGATTGTATGACTTCAGTATTCTCATATGACTCTCTATATATATATATGTGTATATATAACTTCAGTATTCTCATATGACTGAGTATATGACTTCAGTCTTTTCATATGACTCTGAGTACATAAAATTTCAGTATTTTCACATGAATATGAGTATATGACTTCAGTATTCTCATATGAATATGAGTATATGACTTCTCATATGACTTCAACATTCTCATATGACTACGAAATTCTCGTCTGACTCAATCTGTATTAATAGTTTACATGACATTCTTAATACTTCACCCGCTTAAAATTAGAAGATAGGTTGCAAAACACCAAAGCCTTTCGTGTGATATTCATTTAAAGTTTATGATTCGCTAGGTTAATTTACAAAAAAAATTTATAAAGTCAATATATAGGATTTTCTCGTTTCATTTAAAGTTCTACTGCAATACCATTGACAAAAGAAATATACTGTGGTATCTAGATACGTAGACTTAATTTGTTTGTCTCTGCTATTTGGCTTCCTGACCATTTGACGCTGAGCTCCCACAGTTCCATCGACAACATCATCAGTCGGGTATTTATCAAGTCCAGCGCATTGAAGCAGGTGGTCGCCATCCATCTCTGGCATGGCTGCAAAGTGGGTAGGTCTCGTCAACAGCCAGATCGCTTTTCAGTGGAGGTATACTCCCAAAAAAGTCATGTCCGGTAAGTTACGAAAGCGTGGGCAACAGTCTCGGCTCTCTCCAGTTACCTCGGGATAGGACCCGCAGTGGGCCAGGTTTCCCATAGCTTTCCAAAGCTCTTGGGTTTTTGGGTCATGGCAGTAGGTTTGTCAATGTATGTATGCCGTTTGATCTTGTAACATTTGTGTATGCTGGTAGCGTAGGGTTATCTTCCCAATGAAGAGGCCATTTTAAACCAAAATTGGTTTATTATTTTCTCACACGTTTCCCGTACACATTTAAAACACTAAAGATGCATTTAAATTCTTAAATCTATACATTCTAACGTTCTCACGAAGTTCTCGCCCCACCTTTTTCCTCTCTTCTTCTACTTGTTGCCATTCGGTACTAACTGTTTCTCCCTCTCACCAAAAGGGCAAGTGCTTCCGTCCTTGAGTGGGCTAGTCCTTCAGGCCTTTACGCTCTTCTGGGAGTCAAGTGGACTTCCGGTTGAGACGACTCGGTTTTTTGCGTGGCTTTTTTGCTCGGCTCTCTCATTGCCGGGGATCCCAACATAACCCACTGTAAGGCTAAAGAAAGCGAATTGCGACTAGAAGTTGTGTGGTCTGGAAGTTAGTCTCCAGTTTTGTATCCACCCGGAGTAGTGGAAGGAAATAGAAGGGGATTTGTACGGAGCTGTCGTTGTTCGAGAAGGAGTTGTATAAGGAACCGAGATCAAAGATGTGTTTTTGTATAATCTCATAAGTTAGATTAAGAATTTGGAAGAATTAAGATTGTTCCTACAAGTTAAAAAATAAGTTGTAAATCGTTCATAAAGTGTTAAATCTAAAATAAAATAACTATTCTAAAATCATGTCTGCTGTTGTTTCTAATGGTACCCGTCTGACGTAGTCAGATCGAGGTCCACGAAATTCATCGTGGCAAGGGGCTAGATGTACGCCTGTCGTTGGCCTTAGCCTTCAGCACCATACAGGTGACAGTAAGATTTAGCTCAGTGAAATTCCTGAAGGGAAGGAATGAATGTTGCCAGAGCTTGTGAGACAGGTTGACTTCTTTACAATAGATGGCGACACCACCTATCTCCACACTTATGAATGGAACTGAGGGAGGGAAATATTCTCCACCCCTGCACTCGTGGTTTCAGCTGCGACCACCCACAAGACTCGAACCCACTGATTTAACGAGCACGCACCCGTGAGTACTCGGAGGGTATTTAGTGGCATCGGGCATCGAACTCAGGCCTTCCGGACTGTAGTCCGAAGCTCTAACCACTAGTCTGCCCACGGCCCACCTCATGTCTGCTTTATCTCCGAACCTTTCTTACCCCTGCAACCCTCCGGTTTGCGACAAACTCATGGTTGTCAATGTTATTTACTACAGATGTACCAGTTCGAGGAGATGATTCACGTTAAATATACCGAGGCTAAAAGTTCTCCTAAAGGCGTGGCTTGGAAGTTTAAAGAGAAGAGTGGACCACTCAGAGTCATCGTCGTCACTTAACCGTTGTTCAAAAATTACGAGGTCTGTCACCAATAGCTCATGCCGCTTCGAAGAGCAACGTTTTAATAAAATAATTCATTCATTCATTTCATCCTCGTAGAAAATCAATTCGTGCCGTGAGGCTGCTGCACGTTAAATCTGTCGTGTTCAAACGTCCTCCCCGTTGGTGTGTTGTAGAAGTTAGAAAAGGGGTGTACCATCTCAGGCTTGTGGCCGTGGTAGCCTAGTAGTCAAGGTATCGGATCGTGGCTGACATCTCACGAGTTCGAGCCCAGCACCACTAAAACCCCGCCATGTAGGAAGAATGCACGTTAAATCTGTCGAGAGCTCAAACGTCCTCCCATTGGTATGGTGTGGTAGTTAGAAGAGGGGGTGCCAGCTCAGGTGTCGTCCACGTCACTTGACCATGGTTCAAAATGACGCGGTCCGTCGCCAGTGCCATTCCCGTGTATGTTGAACAGTGTGACGTTAATATTCATACATTCATTCAAACGTCCTCCTGTTGGTGTGGTGTGGTAGTTAGAAGAAGGGGTGTTAGCTCGGTTGTCGTCCCTGTCGCTTGACCATACTCAAAATTACGAGGTCCGTTGCCAAAGCCGTGAAGGATCAGTGCCGTTAGTATTCACTCACCACGCCAGCTCAGTTGATTATGGTTCCAAATCATGAGGTTTGTTACCAATAGCTCTCATGCAACTCGGTAGTTACCGGTTAATATACTCAATCACTAAAATCAAATTCCAAATTTAGAAATTTTGAAATAATAAAAACGTAATTGTGTAGAATCATCACATATTTACTTATGAGACTTTCGTTTAATACTTTGTATATAAATTTACTCCCATAGTTAATAAAAAAGAACTTTTGTCTAACTGCTTTTGTAGTTCTGTTTTGATTAGGATAGTTACCAGTTGCCTCTTAGGTGAAGGACCTTATCCGATGATGATTGAAAGTCTGTCATTTTTATCACATTTTTATGGGATTAATGGCCTTTACATTAAAGATATTGGTGGTTCTGGAAACACTTGGCGAATTTAGATGGTGTTAACCATTTTTCGAATTTTTATCCGATGCTAATTTTTTTTCCTTTGCGAAATATCTTTTAATAACTTTTTGCTTATGACTCTTTAAAGAATAATAACAACAAAAAGTATTAAGATATAACTCAGCAGATTTTTCACATATCTTAAGTTTTACATTGTTGTCGTATTAATGAAAATACGATCGAAAGAAATTAAATTATCCCGAAAATACGTGCACAAGTCCCAGGTCCGAAACCTATTGCCATTGAAGACTACTAGTGTAGGGCGTTGATGCACGTTAAATTTGAAGGAGTTTGAAGCCTCCAATTTTGTGGTAGTTTGAGAGGGGCATTTAGCTCATGTGTGGTCCTGTTCGTTTCAAAATAACGCCAAATGGTGACGTAATGAAAATCAAATCCATTAACATTTAAGGTATCCGACTACGTTCGGAACTGTGATTTTACAAAAGTATATAAATGATA